>APFE031721195.1:36713-61632 GCA_000404065.3 Pinus taeda | reverse complement strand
TATTAAAAATTAGATATTTCTTATACAAATTCTCATTCATGATACAAATTCATTGATTCAAACATAGATCTTCATCTAGATGTAAGTTTTACAAAGTAACATTATGCATACAAAATTACAAATAAATTGTGACATAAATGATAAATCATAAATTATAGTACATATTCAATTCATCAATGATCCAATAGGAGAAAGGCAAGATAGTGAGATAAAGATATCGTAGTTTTCTCATCAAGTCATCAAAATCAAAATGTGTTACTGTTTACATAGGTAGTGCAATGCCAATGGAAAATAGAAATAGCAAATATAAAACAACTACAACTACAAGTCTACAAGCCTCAAGGCAGTAGGTAGCTCATGACTCATGAGTCATCAATCCTCATAGTCATCATCAAAATCAACATCATTGTCCTCATAATCATGGTCACCACTGCTCTCCTTTGCTGGTGTGGAGAATGACCCCTCTACAATATCACCATCATCAAATCTGATAGGCTCTAGCACTGGATTATTGAGATCCAAGTTTGCCAATGCCAACTCAATATTGTTGTCCAGACCCATATCATCAGAAAAGATCTCCCACATCATTGTCTTTCCCTTCAACCACTCATCCCTCTGCCTGTAAATAAGACGAAGGTTGGTGTGCACATACACCATTGTCACTGCCTTGGACTGCTCAAACCTGCTCTTCTTGACAGTATACAAATTCCCATATGTGCTCCAATTCCTCTCACAACAAGAGGATGAAGTCACCTGAGAGAGGAGCCCCATGGCTAACTGTTGTAGCAGACGGCTTGTTGCCCCATGATTTGGCCACTAAGAATAGGGCTTCTTAGCCCCCCTGTCTCTGATCAGATCATATCCTGCAAATCAACCAATGCCAATGGAAAACTCTGCAAAGGCATCCTCCACCTCATCAAGGGATTCTTGATCCTAAAAAAGCCGCCTAAATGCATCTTTCCTCCCCTATGAGATTTCCCCATCCATGTGAGGAGGGAATTTGTGGGAAGCTCCACCATTCAGCCACTCATGATTGTAGTATTTTGGGTTCAATGAGTGAGCCAAACAATGTAAAGGTGTGCAATTCTTGTCCCATCTGCTAACAAGAATATCCTATATAATGGTGAAGAAGGCCTATGATGATGTTTCATACTTGGGGCACTCTATAAAATAATGCGCCTCATAGACTCAATCATTGAATCCCATCGCTCATAAACGTCTCCTAGGATGGGTTGGTCTGTATCTGCAAATTGAAGCAAAGAAATGATAGGGTCCATGATCTAAATAAGTAGATCTACCCTCTCCCATCAAACATCATCTAACACTGCATCCTTCACTCTTTTAGAGGCTACTTGATTTGTCTTTCTCCAAAAAAGACCAAAACTCTTAAATAACTATGGCCCCAAGAGCGGTCTTGATCTCCCTCAACCTCTTCAACAAGATGAATGAAGAGGCAAACCGTGTATCCTCAATCTTCAACAATGATAGACTGTTGTACTCCTTGTAGATTGTGAGGACATTTGTATGATTTTGTACAAACTTACGGATATGTCGTGCATCCTCAATAATGTTACCAACCCAAAGCACATCGGAAGCAATAGATTTCAATGCTAAGTTCAATTAATAGACAATGCGAGGTGTCCAAAACACTTGTGGATATTTAGCTTCCACAATCATGCCAGCAGCCTTACAAACAAGTGCATTATCTGTAATGATTTGCACACAAGAATCAACACCTACACCTTCAATAACTTTACTAAACAACTCACCCATATATTGTGCATCCTTGTATTGTCCAAGTGCATCCATTGCTTTCAAGAAAATTGGACCATTCAAGGAAGACCCACGAAGTTGATGAGTGCGTGTCGTGTTGGATCTGTTCATCCATCAAAAACAATGCTAACCCCAGATGTTGGCCATGATGCTTTAATAGGCTCAAGCATTTTTTCTACCTCTTTTTTTGCCTTCATCAACAATGTGGTTCTAAGCTTCTCTAACCCAAAAGGCACATACCTTGATGGAGCCCCTTAAATTAGAGCTCGACACATCTCAATAAATAGAGGTGAGCGTGCAACATTAAATGATATGAAATTTTGATAGAAAAAAAGCAATGGTGAAATCAAGCTCTTCTCGTTTCTCCTTCTGAAAAACCTTGTCCATTGGACCATGTAAAATTGTCTTCCTTTTTGCTGCTTGTCCCCCACCAGAACTCTCAAATGGGAATTTGTTGCTGCTTTTCCTCAAGAATGGAAGGGGGTCATCATTCTTGGTCTTTTTTTATTTTGCAGCCACATTTGTCATACCAAAATTGGACTCTCTTAGCATTTCTTTCATCTTTGGTAAAGGCATATTCGTAAAAGCTCCAATTCCACAACCTAGTAAAGCCAACAAATGACCTTTCACACGCAAAATATGTGCTCGTGAAAGTATTGTGGCAATAGCTACATTTCCAACTCACATTGCCTCCTCTCTTCACCTTGTTGCTTAGCCCTTGCTCTCTTGTGACATATTTCCACAAGGTATATTTGTTACCTTGACAAAGAAGTCTTTCCTCAACATTTGAAGTTGTTAATGCAGCACTACTTGTAATAAAGGGAACACCTGCAGACCCTGATGAAATTAGGAGAGGAGGCGCATCTCCAATGGGGACATTCTTCACCTTCCTTTGCCCCTTCCTTACTGCCCTTGATTGAGCCATGAATGTTGTGAGCAAATAAACAAAAAAAAGCACAGATTTGTAAAAGAAATGCACATGCAAACCACTATAATAAAAATGCAAAAATAAAAGAGAGAAAATGCACTTACCTGTTGCTTGAATCTCCTTGAAAATGTTCCCACGCCCGTTGCTCCTAAACACCCACAGCAAACCCACGGTGAACTAAACAAGTGAATGTGCAAACAGAAAGGCAAAAACTGCCTTTATAACACTGCGCGGCATCCCTTTTCTAGATTCGAATCCGAAAATAGGGATTCGTCGTGTCCGATCGGTTGATCCAAGTGGATGTTGGTGGCCACCCACCTATCCCACTTGGATCCCCACAACTGACTCTTTCAGCTTTTCAGTTTCCTTATTTGTAGCACAATTTACTATTTCTAGCAGTTTTTTGGGTCTTGAACTTCCGAAGCCGTTTTGAGGCCCTAAACGACGTTTTTGGGAAATCTGGGAGCAACATGGGTCCATGGACCTATGTTGCTCTTCCCAAAGTTATAGTTCTTGGATAGATATGTCTAACGAGCTATTGTATGCGTCAAATGGAGATCAAGTGCCAAAGTTACGACCCCGAGATGTTGATGTACCAATTTACCCAAAATGGGGCCCACAGTTTGGCGTTTCATCTTCTAGGGTTAGGTTTTTGGATTTTTAGGGTTTTCCATTGCTTGTCAACAATAAATAGGCCTTCGAGCCTCATTGTAACACAATTCAGAGGCATGTAGCCGCCACATCTCTTCTCAGAGATAAGCTACCATCACCCTAGCTGGTTTATTTCCATTTCTGTTTGTAAGCATATTTTAGTATTTTACATTAATGAAATGAAGCATTATTTCCGCAGCATCTCTGTGTTTATGGTTATATCTATAATTTGTTGCGTTCCTGTTTAAATCTGAATCAGTTGTATCAGAGCGGTCTGCTTTTTTTCTCTATTTTTCTTTGCATGTCCCCAACGAGGTCAGGATATAAGGACTTAGGGCTTGAACTGGTCGAACCTTTGCAAGACTAGCCTCGCAAATCCCAACGGCCTTCCATGGCGGATGAGAAGAAAGACGAGGGGGCAGGAGATCCTCCAAAATCTTGCTCGAAGAAGCCCTCGAGCGACAAAGTAATGCGATGATGGACAACTTTGCCCAGATCCTTCAGCAGCTACCCAAAGGCAATGCATCGGCTTCCAGCAACTACTCTAGAAAACGCCACGCCCTTTAAGGTACAAGTTAATTTTGAAATCCCCATCTTCGATGGTCAAATAGACGCAGATGCCATAAATAAATGGTTAAATCTGCTAGAAGGGTATTTTTCTGTTCATGACTTTTCCAGTCAAGAAAAGATTATTTTCGCTCTTCTCAAAACAGCCCTCCACATCAAGAACTGGTGGGAAACCCGCTGCGAGCAGAAGGATGAAAGTACGGGCTCACTATTTTCAGCCGCACCCACTTGGAATTCATTCCGGGATGCCATCAAGGAGCAGTACTATCCTATCAAAAGCTATGAGGACAAATACATCCTTCGAAACCTTTAGAAGCATAGTATCATAGGTTTTCGATATTTAGAGGATTAATAAAATTGATAAATTAATTAATTTTAAGCTAATTAATTAATTAAATTAATCAATCAAATAAATTAATTAATTTGATTTGAATTAATTAATTTATTATTAATTGATTATATTAAATTAATTATTTTTAATTTAATTGATATATTAAATTGATTTAACTAATTAAATAATTAATTTTAATTAATTAAATTAGTTAAAAATTAAAATTAAATTAAATAAATGTAAAGTAAATAAAAATAAAACTGAAAATTAAATAAAATTAACATGATAAAATAAAATAAATTATAAAAAATTAGAAATAAAAAATGGAAAATAATATTAATGAAAAAACAAAATTATGAAGTAAATTAATTAAATAAAATTAATTAACTAATTAATTCAATTATTAAAACAATAATGTTTCTTTCTAAGGATTAATTACTAAATTAAAAATGAAGCATAGAAATAATTATAAATTAATTAATTAATTAATTAAATAAATTTAGGTCCACAGGGGTACTCAATGCGGGCATGGCCATGGGGTAATGAGACTCACCGACCGGAAGTCTTGGGTTCAAATCTTGGGCTATACCCTTCCACCCCGTTGAGGGGTACGCAAGGCCATGTAAATCGAGAGTCCACCCCACCTAACAAAAAATAATTATTTTAGGAATAATTATATTAAATAATATTTAAAAAGAAAGAAAAATAAATTAATTAATTGATGTAATTAATAGGAATTAATTATATTAATTAATATAATATTTGGTTAAACAAAATAAAAGAGAGAATTAATAATTAATAAAAAGAGAAATAATAACTAATTAAAACATAACTAACCTATAATCAAAGGATATAAATATGATTAATAATCTACATATTAAAATCAAAATTGAAATAATTAAACTTAAATTATTATAATATTCATATGTCGGCTTCAATATGAAATTTACCAAGATTTAGGTTTATTTATTTATACTCTGGTCGCAAGATTCTTCTCTCAAGGAACTATCAATCATATTCTAAAAATTAGTCCTGATGATGGACCCCCTTTGGGGTTTGAAACGTCGACAGAATGAACATGATACTGTAGATAATCCGGATCAAAATACTGCTCCGAAAATTAAAAAAAAATTAAATAAATAAAGAAATATATTATTAATATATTATATAATATATATATATATATATGTATTAAAAATTAGATATTTCTTATGCAAATTCTCATTCATGATACAAAGGCTTCCTCCACACAACAGCAACAGCAAACGGATACGGTCATGAAAGAACACAGAAACATCTTCTCCTCACCCACAAGGGTATCATTGCACTGTCAGGTCAAGCATTCATTTGATCTGACTCCCAGAGCACCTCTACCCAACGAGTCGATATATCACCGCTCCATTCTGAAAAATGACAAGTACAAGAAGCGACATGGTCATTACACCAGTACCAAGGCTGGGAACAATGCTTTGGAGCATAGCATTCCCCCATTCCTTCGCTTGCACCGAGTGTTCAACGCGGAACGCCCTCTACCATGCTTCCCACCATTACTGGACACATCAGAGATTGCAGAACAACAAACCAAGGACCAAGTTCAACAGATGGAGGAACTCAATGCAATGGGGACCATTGCTTCCTAAGGGGGGAGGAATGATCTAGGTGGATGTTGGTGGCCACCCTCCTATCCCACTTGGACCCCCACAACTGTCTCTTTAAGCTTTTCAGTTTCCTTATTTGTAGCACAATTTACTAATTTTAGCAATTTTTCGGGTCCTGAACTTCTGGAACAGTTTTGAGGTCCTAAACGACGTTTTTTGGGAAATCTAGGAGCAAGATGGGTCCATGGACTAATGTTGCTCTTCCCAAAGTTATAGTTCTCGGATAGATCCTTCTAACGAGCTATTGTACCCATTAAACAAAGATCAGGTGCCAAAGTTACAACCCCGGGAAGTTGATGTACCAATTTACCCAAAACGGGGCCCACAGTTTGGCATTTCAGCTTTTAGGGTTAGGTTTTTGGATGTTTAGGGTTTTCCATTGTTTGTCAACAATAAATAGGCCTTCAAGCCTCATTGTAACACAGTTCAGAGGCATGTAGCCACCACATCTCTTCTCAGAGATAAGCTACCATCGCCCTAGCTGGTTTATTTCCATTTCTGTTTGTAAGCATATTTCAGTGTTCTACATTAATGAAATGAAGCATTATTTTCGTTGCATCTCTATGTTTATGGTTATATATGTAATTTGTTTTGTTCCTTCTTAAACCCAGATCATCGGGACACGATCCAGATTCAATCGTGTCCTGATTGGACATGATGAGGCCTGGATTCAGGACACGACGGGCTTGAGGGACGAATCTGGTATCATAATTTCTTAGATTGGGATCTTCTTTTACGCAGAATATTATAGTGTTCTTCTTCATCAAATAGCTACCAATGCATAAACCACAAAGAGACAAGAGACACAGAATGTAGGCGATCAGCCAGAGCCAAAACCTCTCCCACTTGAGAGGAAAACCCAAACGAATTCTTCGTCTTATAGAGACTTCAATTAGCGAATACCAAGACCAAGAGCCTTAACCAATTTGACCTCTCCAAGACCAAGTCACAAAGCTTCCTCTTCTTCCTTGATGAATGATAGTCAAACTTCTTGTTTCTTCCTCCTTCTCGACTACCTTGCAATGTTTTGGTTCCTAGGACAAATCTACAACTTTCTGCCCTAATTCAAAAACCATAAATGCAGCACTTGGAAATTGTCACTTTCTAGATAATGCCCTTGACTCCTTCGCTTAGGATAGAGACTCCTTCTAGCTTAACTCAACTTCCCTTTTGACTTGTCCTTCTCCAAATTCGGTTACCCAAGATGACTGCAATTTTTCTAGGCTTCTCCGACAACAGATGATGCCTCTCTTCTTCGCACGTGTGACATCAAATTAGCCCTAAACAAATCCAAAATAAACTCGTCTTCTAGTCCCTTCTTCTTCGCTTGGATGTTCTTCTTGAGTGTATTTTGCACTTCTTCTCTCTTCATACCTTGACCGAATTGCTTGTGTTCAAATGAGAGTCAAGCTGCCTATTTATAGTGATTTTCATATGTATATAAGCTAACTTGATAGAGATCTAGGTCAACATGTCCTTTGGTGAGGTTCCATTACTCCATCCTGAAGCCGACTTGTTGGAGGTGCTTTAGCTTGGTCTTGGAGGGCCCTTTTATTCTTTTATTAACTCATACAAATATGTAACATGCCCAAGAAGGGTCCTTCATACATGACATTAAATAAATTTGACTTTATGACCAATCCTAAGGGCTCTCAATGGGAGCCATAACTAAAAATAAAATTCCTTGCTCATGAAACCCATGAGACAAGCATTACAATAATAATTTTATTTTTCTTCTTTACATTAAATACATAAAATCACAATTACACAAGTCATTATGAAGACCGAACCTAGTTAAATTTTTCAACAATTTGAACTGTCTTAAAGGATTATAAGTATGGATGTCTTATCTCCCATCAAGGGGGTTCGATCACATTTTTGAAAAACTCGCTATATCTAAGGGCAGCTCGCATTTCTGTGACAGATCGGCATTTTGTGACAATTTTTGGCAGCTTCTTGTTAGTCATTTTATAACACATCGTATGCTTGTGGCTCATATTTGCAGCTCTCGCTCTCATGTCCAATAGCTCGTGGCTAGTATCATTCACACTTATGATTTGTGGCTCACACTCTATAACAACAACATCACAACATTGCACTCCATAACAATGACGGGACTCTGCGTGACATCGCTTCTCTACAACAGTGACATCGCTTCTTTATAGCTCGTTCTATTGGTTCTCTGTGGCACATAGTTATTATTTGTGGTTCACTACAATAGTGACTCGATTTCTCTTATTCATCACAAAGGCATCGCTCTTATATTCACAGCGGCATCGCTAATCATAGTGGCTAGTTCTATTGACTGTGTGGCTCAATCTTTTATTATTAATATTGTAGCTCGCAATTATATGGTTCGATTCTATGGCATGCATGTTTGCGTGGATTCGCATTACTATTTTGTAACTCGTCTTACTTGTGACCCGCACCCTTTATCAGTGGCTTCCTATATACAGTGGACTTGCGTCTCGCATATATAGTGAACTTGCATCTCGCATATACGGTGAACTTGCATCTTGCATATATAGCAGACTTGCATTAAACTCGCAGCTCTCTGTTGTGATTCGACAATGGATTGTACTTGTTAATGACATTACATTAGCTTGAATAAATGTTTTATGGCATCGCTCTCCAACAGTGGCACCATTATCTCTATATCTTGCATCTCTATAATATGTGCTATATAGAAGCTTCATTAAAGTGGCATTGTATTATAGTGACTTACATTCTATAGTCTAAGACTTAGTGGTATTGATGAATGATCATGACCCTTTGCCAGTTCGCTTGTCGTATGGCTTTAATGTTTATAATGTGAGACAAAATCTATGACAAATTGTAAAACATTGATATAGGCTAGCAACGATACTAGATAATGCCCTAATGACATATGACTAGGGTTGAGATATCAATATATGGCAGAGTGACCTCTTATATATATGGATGGCTATGAATGTGACCTTCTTACAAAATAGTTACATGTGAGATGGCAGTAATCTTGTATGACAACCCTAATGCATATGTACATGGAAGTGGCACTTTGATGATGATGATTTAACAATGATGGCAAAATCGCTATGACAGTTGCAATGAAGTATGCAATGCTCTATGACAAGGGAAATAATAATTTTGTGTCCTATGAGAGTGTGATGCCTGCTGCAAGGACTTATGTGTTGATATCTTGTGTTATTTGTATCTCAGCTGAACATTTGATGAATGTCAAATAGAAGAAGAATCTGGTTGGGTTTTCCCCCTTGTGGGATTTTTCCCTGGTCTCTAACCTAAATCCTAGTGCCTCTATTGTGTATGCTTTTCTTTTGTTGTTCGTTATTGTTTTGCTGCATTGTTGATGTTATTGTTATCTCTACATAATTGCTAATGATGAAATGATATTATGGGGTGAATGTTACATGTTGAAAAAGTTTGAAAATGCAATTATCTTCAACAAAGAACAATCAAAGAGGTTGATGCAATAGAAAGAAACAAAAGAGCACAAGCCATTATGATAAAACACAAAAATTGGTTGGGATATAAGGAAGTACATGGAAAGAAGCCTAGCCTGAGCTCTACCTCCCTCATTAGCCCTCACCCAATTCCTGGCTAATTCATGAGCAAATTGAAAGCAGCGACAAACTACTTCATCTTTAAGGAGTAATTGATGCATATATAAAAGTTTGTGACCCAAGCTATGAGAGAAGAAGAAAATCATTAACGAAAAAGGTGTACAAGAAGGTTGATAAAAATAGGATGAAGAAACTTAGGTCCCATGATTGCTCCTCCACATTATAATGCTCAAAGAATGATCGTATTTTATAACTAGTGCGCAAATGGTGGCATCTTCCATGCAGCGAAACCCCCACCAAACCATTATTCACTTGAACCTGTTGATTGATGTGTTGGCTTACGAACTCTTCTTCGCCTTAGGCTTGGAAGCACCTAAGAGGGCCTCTGGATAACCCTCCCATATTTAAGCTTGCTAACTTGTTTACAAACTTTGAGCAAGAAAGGCAATTGAGGACAATGCTTTTAAGAAGTACTTGTGCCTTTTGCATTAGATATGGTCCATTGCTATACTATTACAGTTACTCTACCTATGATGATGATCTCACTTGATTATGAAGGTATGATTCAAATGCTTTCTCCCAAGTATAGCTGCTATCCCCTAAGGTATTGATTGAGACTTCTCCAGCACTTCAAAGACGACATCCAGCCCAACGTTGCACGAAGAGGGGACACGGAAGCGTCATTTCCCAAAAATCTAAACATCCCAAATACCAAATTAGTTGTAGAAGACATAAAAACATGCATATTTTTACACAAATCAAGATAGATATGATGTCCATGATTCCATTGTACATCAATGATTAATTATTCAAGCATCAACCATCTAGATTCTAGCAATTACAAACATACATCACATTTTTAAGAATATCATAAAACATAAAACATTTAGAAGATAAAATCATCAAACATTCAAGTAACTTGTCTAGCAAGTGAGCAACTGTCAACAAGAGTCATGTCCAAAATTCAAATAATAATGTTTACAAAATAGATCACTTGGCCAACACCAAGACTCAAGTACACACTAAACTAGGAAGAGTAAGATAAAAAAGTTCAAATTCACAACAGGAGTCTACAAGTCTAATCTATGACAAAAGTAGTAAACTGTGAATACATATACTAATCTCTCCTCCTTCCACCACGAATAGGACGTGAGCCTCCACGTGGTGGCAATGAAGAAGATGGTCGCTCTAGAAGTTGTGGTAGTGACTATGGAATGTATGAAGATGAAGCCTGTATTGTTGGTGTTGAAGCATGGAACTTGGGAACCAAGGGACCAAATGGGGGTGGCATCTCAACTCGATCGTCATCATCCTAGATAAGAGCATCCTCTAATTGCTCTAATCGCAACACTACATCCGCCAAATTGGGCTCCTCTGGTTTTTTGTCCCAAACCTTAAGCTCTTTATTAGTCTTTGCATCATCATAGTAATGGGACAACAATCACAAGTTGTAGTGAACATGTAACGAACAAAGTTCATATATGCAGTGAAGTAATCTTCAAAAGACTTCGAAGACAGAAATCCATTGTAGGACATGTAATTGTATATTGAATATTGTATAAAAGAATTGATGTGATGATTAAAATGAGGATGAGGGCCGGGGAGGGCCTGCTTCTATACTCTAGGCAAGTACCTCTTCACCAACGATTATGTCCTTAGGGACATACCTTTTCATTAAATAGTTACTACTTAATCATTATTTATTATTATTGTTATTATTTTACATTATTTGCATTATTTTATTTGTATTTTATTCATAACATTACCTTCCTCTTCAAAAATATTTCTCCTCAAAGCTTACTAATGAAAGGGCTTGATCTCTTTTCCTGTTTTGAAAATCTTCTCGTCGTCGAACTTCCATTTTCGTAGATACAAGGCAATATGATCCTCTGAGTGATATACAAAATTGTCATACTAAGAATGGATCTGACCATCCTAGATTAATCTTCTATGGAATCTTCTATTCACTGGAAATTTGTAATGAATTGTTATCATAAGACTGAGTTCTGCAAACTTTAGTATTCCTTGGAACATAAATCTGTTGTTTTCGTTCAAAATGAATCAAATATGTACATTGACTTAGTTGTCTTTTGTTGTGATTCGGATGTCGACTCCTTGTGTTTTGGCCTTTCCTTATCATGTGTGTGGTGATTTCCTGATTTACTTCAAGTACTGTCATTGTTGAGTTGGTTACTGAATCATCACTTGGAATTTCCATTGTTTGAACTGCAACACCTAAATATGTTTTAACTTCTATTGGTTTCTCATCTTCTTGAGTTGTGATATTGACTAAATCGGTATTTGTTCCTTCATTTTCAACTTGGACTGTTACGACTAGAGACTTCAATGCTTCTTCTTGAGTAAGTTGTTCTAACCTATCATTTAGTGACTTCTTGTCACTTTTAAGCTGTTTTATTTGCATAAGAAGGTTTTGGTTATGATTCCTTAGACGTAAAAACTCTTCACTTTCTAGATTGTTGACTTTATTCCTAGTATCTTCCTCATCTTTTAAACTTTGGATTTGTTTTAATAATGTTTGATTAAGGTTCTTTAAACGTAAATTTTCCTCTTCTTATTTTGATAAGCACTTCT
The DNA here is from genome assembly GCA_000404065.3 of Pinus taeda. Taxonomy (NCBI): domain Eukaryota; kingdom Viridiplantae; phylum Streptophyta; class Pinopsida; order Pinales; family Pinaceae; genus Pinus; species Pinus taeda. Next base: position 49,572 of record APFE031721195.1, on the reverse strand, counting down.
TGAGTTCCTTCTTTGTGGCCTTAGTTTTCTTGTCTTGTTCGAGTAGTTTTTCACTGTGATCTCTAAGGCGCGAAATTTTGTTGTCTTTATTGGGGATGACTTCTTCAAGTTCCTTCTACTTCTTTGGTATAGTTCTTTTATTATCTTGAAACATTAGTTTCGAAATATCCTTAAAGTCTTCCGATGAAGGCAATATTGATCTTGACTTCATTGAAATGTCCTAGAAGGTGATCATCTTTTTCTTGTAAGGAAACATCAAAATCTCTTTTGCTATGTTTAACATGAACATTTCTAATTCTTTTAACCAAGGTTGACCAAAAATTATGTTGATCTTTGGGTTAAACATAGTTACGACACAAAATTGAGAGTTGCATTCATACTCGTCAATTATTATTTGTAAATCATTAATTTCATACTCTTTTTTGTTAAAAATATTTGTTCTCTCTCCTATGCTTGACTCTGGAATTAATAGTTGATTCGCAAAATTAACATTGATATAATTTTTCTCATCACTTGTGCTAATAGCGATATTAAATCCATTCCTCTTTAATATAATTAATCTACAATCTGCAATTTGAAGATTTTTATAAGAAAATTTTCCTTCCTTCCCAATTTTCGAATTAGACTCCATTTTGCTTGACCTTAGGATTTTACGAATAACCCTTTTTAATATTTACAACTTTAATAATAATATTTTTAAAAAGGAATTTCCTTATGGGGGCTTTTAAAAGTTTGGGTAACTTGCATAACCCCCTTTTTTATGTGTCATCAAATTGTCTCAAAAATCTCTTCATTAAATAAAACAGTTTTTTTGATATACTTATATTTAAACGATTTTATTATTTCTTTTGAACTTTTATAAATACCCCCACCTTACCTTTTAATATTTATTTTAAATAGTTGATTAGTAATCAAATTAAATTGAAGGGACTCGTGTCAATAGTCACGATGAATGGAAATTGGATATGCCCTAGAAGGTGGTAGCCATTTTATCTTTGACCTGTACGTAATGGTAAATTTGGGTGTACGAGACTGCAATCTGGATGGCAGTAACCAGTCTAACTCTAACCTATACAACAACCCTTGCTTGAACAGCGCGCGGATTGAATGAAAATGGCAGTTGATGGTGGGGAACAAGGAACAGAGACGCCGGCTAACAATGGCGAACTCAATGGGATAGACGACAGAAACGGGACATCGGCAAAAAAGATGTCTAGATTGGAGTCACGGAATAGAGTACCAATCGTGGCTTTTTTACAAGCTCGACGGATTAGGCCTGACAATGGCATCTATGCAACCATTTTGAGCAATGGTGGTGGCAGCGACCAGAAACTGATTATTTCACCCGATCTGTTCGCGGTTTGGTGATGGCAATGGGATAGGTCCAATTTCTTTTTTGTGTTGCACGAGTTCAAACTGCAAGGTTTGCAATCCAATAGTGATGTCTTGAACCAGCAATATTTCCTTTGAATGTGATTTTAAAACGCAACTCGAAAACTGCGGCGGGTTAGTGTTTAGCTTGGCAACTACGATGAGTTATGGTGTTAGCAATCGTTGTGGCAACTACAAGCCCGATGGTGGTTGGTTGGCTGGATTGTTTGTTTTTTTTATATAAATTTTTTATGAATTTATGTGGCTGGTCAAAAGGAAGTTGAAATAAGTCATGATGTCACCTTCGACGAAGATATGGCCCTCAGGAAGATCAACAACCTTCCTATCCTATGGAAGGACAAAGAAGCTGACACCGGAAATCAATGTGGAAAAGAAGATGAAACGATGCCTAATGTTGATGAACCTATGGATCTTATTGATCCTCCTCCTCATGAGCCCTCCTCCTCCAAAAGGAGACCCTCATGGCTTAGGGGGACTTCAAAGATGCTGAGAGATACATTGCACCAAGGGGGACTTTTCGTGAAAGCAAGAAGCCGAACAGGTATCAAGGATATTTGACCGCCCTGAGCACTATCATTCAAAATGAGCCTTTATCATTCGAAGAAGTCATGAAGCATAAAGTATGGAAGGATGCTATGAATGAAGAATACGAGTCAATTATGAAGAATGATGTCTGGGATGTGGTCCCTAGACCCCAGGGCAAATCCGTTGTCACCTCTAAGTGACTCTACAAAATCAAGCATGGAGCTGATGGAAGTGCAGACCCTCTCATTCACAAATGTAAAAAGGGAGTTGGCTTCTGTATTTGAGATGAAGGACCTAGGACCGATGCACTATTTCCTAGGGTTGGAGGTCTGGCAAAAGCTAGGTGAAATTTTCCATTTTCAAGGAAAATATGTTATGAAGATATTGGAAAGATTTGGGATGGTGGACTGCAAGCCTGTGGCTACTTCGATGGAACTTAACTTTAAGAAGTTATGTGGTAGTGTTGTTGGACCAGAATTGCGAAATGCTTCTGAGTATCGTCAACTCATAGGAGCACTGGTTTTCATGGTGAACTCTCGTCCAGACATATGTTTTGCAGTGAACACATTGAGCCAATATATGGTTGAGCCTCATCATATACATTGGATTGGTGCCAAGAATCTTCTAAGATATCTTTGAGGCACAATCACTCATGGACTAAGATACACTGTCGGAGATGTGAGGTTGCATGGTTATTCTGATGTTGATTGGGCTAGCAGTGTGGTGGATCACAAGAGCACTTCTGGATGTTGTTTTTCTTTGGGTTCTGCTTCAATATCTTGAATGAGCAGGAAACAAAAATCGGTTGCCTTGAGCACCGTCGAGGCTGAATGCATAGCTGCTAGTATGGCCTCCTGTGAAGTTGTCTGGTTCAGGAAGCTCTTCAATGAGTTGTTTGGACATGTGTTGGATACCAACGTGATCCTCTACGACAACCAGAGTGGATCCAATTATCAAAGAATCTCGTGTTTCATGATCGCTCCAAGCATATAGATATCAAGTACCACTTTATCCGGGATATGGTACAACAAGGAGCAATAAGGCTCCACCACATTGGAACCGATGAGCAGGTCGTTGATATTCTGACAAAGCCCCTGGCGAAGATCAAGTTCTTGGCCTTCTGAGAATGATTTGGGGTCGTGGAGAGACCCTCTTATGAGGGTCATGTATGAGATGGATATTGAGCTCTGGGAGCTCTGAGTGCTTGGGGTACCTCTTGTAGCAATGAGCAACCATAGGGTGAGTGGTTTGGCGTTCCCCTAGTGATTTGTTGTGTACAGGGTGAGTGGTTCAGCCTTCCCCTACGATACCCCTTGGTGACATGTAAGCAGGATGAGTGGTTCATCCTTCTCCTGCTAAGACATCCTACCCATGCAATCTGGGACTCATGGGAAGTACCTCTCATCTGGCCAATGAGTAGGGAAATGAGGATAGGGACCATAGTAATACCGATGAATGCATCATGTACTACCGTACTCCCTATGCTAGGATGACTGATATTGATCTGGGATCAATTAGAATTGACTTCGAGTCAGTAAGAGTGGTATGAGACACTCTCTTTTGATTGGAACTAACTTCGGGTCAGTAAGAGTTGTATGACACACTCTCCTTTGATTGTGACTGACTTCCGGTCAGTAGAGAAGGGTATGATACATTCTCGATCACTTCTTCTTCTTCATAGTTCAGCAGAGCAGTGCATTGATCGCAGAGATAGTACAGATTGGCAAATGGATTAGCAAATGGAGTTCTCCCTAGTTGAGAGGGAGTGTTAAAATTGGAAACTAGGACCAAACTCCACATGGGTCATCTTATTTATGATAGCTAATATTTTTCTTGGATTCCTCTCTCTGAGAGGTGTAGAATTGATCTAAAGATCATCTGATTCTGACAAGTACAAATGAAGTTATGAATATATTTTGATTATGGTCAAATTGTCAAGGTCGGCCAACAAACTTATATAGGCTCAGAAGCCCAACAATCACGTCTCTTCATCCTCAACGTTGCATATAAATAGAAGGTGACTTAGCCTCATTTGGACACAATCATCTACACACTTCTCTCTCTCTCTCCTCATTGATTGGGTAAAGATTTCTAGGCCTCTCTCTCTCCACACGTCCGAAATTTCAAGAGAGCAAAATTTCTAGAGGCTAAAATTTCAGGAGGTCAAAATTTCAGGGGAGTGAAATTTCAGAAGGCCAAAATTTCAGCAACGTGAAATTTCAGGAGAGCAAAATTTCAGGAGGCCAAAATTTTACGAGACCAAATTTCTGGACAGTTTGACCAAGCGATGACCAGCATGCGTTGACCTCCTTTAAATATGATTTTGTGAGGGTTATCTCCGTTTGGGTAAGCCGCATTTTTGGGCACATAAATCGAGGCTAAACGTTGATTGTTAACCAGCATTGACTGCAGTTAGGGCTGACCGCAGGTGGGTTGTTTGACCAGACTTTAATTGGGCTGAATATGGCTATTTTGAGGGATGTTTTATCTTGTTGTTTGAAGGCCAAAGTTGACTGAAGTTGACCGATTTGCTGAGGGTCAAATCTGCCATGTGGACCAGCGTTGACTTTTCTAATTAGGGCTCTTTTGCTACTATTATAAATTATCATATTTGTAAATTGTACTATCTCTCTCTACTAAACTATTGAAGACTTCGAAGACAAAGACATCAATTGTAGGACAAGTAATTGTATATTGAATATTGTATAAAAGAAATGATGTGATGCTTACAATGAGGGTGAGGGCATGCTCATATACATTAGGCAAGTATCTCTTCACCAACGGTTATGTCCTTAGGGACATAACTTTTCATTAATTATTTACTACTTAATCATTATTTATTATTATTTTTTTATTATTATTGTTTTACATTATTTGTATTATTTTATATATATTTGCATTCATAACAGAACATAAACCAAGCTCTCTCCCCAGTCTAAATTTAACCTGTTCCTTTTAGCACTGTGGATGAAAGAATAAGAACTCTAACACTACTCTACAGAATAAGTGTTTACCACTTGCGATAGCATCCTCATGCCAAAGTTTGTAGAAGTGGAGTAGCACATCCATGCATGTTCCACCACTCAAGAGACAAAAAATTCTTTTGATCTTTAATTGCATGCATGCTCCCAAACGAACTAGTGCTAAACATATAGTCACTCAAATGTTTTCGTACCATGGCAGCGTCCTCCTCACCAGGGACTAATTTATCTAACGCTTTCATATAACAAGATAGAACCTTTGGATCTAGGTGTGGTTTTTTCCTGATCACCAACCCCCCCCAAAGGTACTGGTGTTGAAAGCCATGATGGACGATAGTATTTAGGTGTCAGAACATATGCTAAGGCATGCAATGGAATGTTTAGCATATCCCATCGTTTTTCCACCTTTGAACAAATATAATTATTAAAGGTGATATCGCTAGGCTCAACAATGTCTTTAATCTACCCCAACATGTTATCTATTTGCCCATGCACCTCCCCAATTATTGGTCGATCTGAATTTGCAAACTTGATCATGTAATAAATTGGTTTGCTGAATTGTAAAACATATTTAATTTGTGACCAAAAGTAACTGTCAAGAATAGTGTCCTTGGCGACATTAGCACCATCTTTATCAATGTTAATTTCCTCCCATGATTCACAGGTTGCCATATTAGTTAAAGCTTGTCTCACCTTCACTAGCCGCCTAAAGGTGAGGTAATAACTTCCAAATCTTGTTTTTGCAAGTTTAAGCAACTACAACTTGGAGTAAGTGCCATAAAATTAGTTTACCCTTGTATGCCTTGTGATAAATTTAATGAGTTTCCTCCCTCTCTTGTAAAGCTCGTTAACTCATCCACAATCTTTATGCTTCACAATATCATGCATTAAAAGGTTCAATGTGTAAACCAAGCACCCAGACCAAAAGATGTGTGTATGAGTACGCTCAATAATCAGTGATCAATGGACCTTACAATTTATTGCATTATCAATGATCACTTGAACCACATTATCAGGACCAACATCTTTGATTGATTGCAATAGGAGATTTGCAATGTTTTGGGCAGTTGCGCTGATGGAGTCATGAGATGTAATAAATACTGCACCACTAGCAAAAACACCAAGAACATTTATCAAATGTTGGTTTCTAACATTTTTCCACCGATCTGATACAATGGATACCCCACAATCCACCCACTCATCTGTAAAATGTGTCAAAGCTCTTTGAACCTTTGCTTTTTCTCTTTCTTATAACATTGTTCTAGCTTTCTCATAGTTGGGGCTCTTGTATCCTTTTGGGGCTTCATTGATGGCCTTAACCATATCATGTCAATAAGGAGAGCGAAGTGCATTGAATGGTACACCACAAACACAAAGAAACCAGACTATCTTTCCATCCACATCATCCCTCCCAGCAACATTCAGGAAATCCCCTATTGTTCTTCTACTTCCAGAGGTTATAGAAGTACCATGAGCAGATGAGCTACCAAATCTAGAGGTTGCACTTGATTCAGAATGAGTCTCTTGTTTCTTGTTTTTTCATTGTGTAGCCTCCTCTCTTTGGATGTATTTTCTTCTTTGTTCACTGAAACCTTTGGGCAAATTGTTATCCCCACGGCACCCTTTTTGTCATCACTATCCAAAACCCCACAAAGATGCCTCCTCACACAAGTATATGAACCACTATATAGTTTTTCTCCATGACAACCATGAGGGCACAAAAACTTGTAGCTTCCGCCACCTTTTCCCCCTTCAAGTTTGGTCACATAATTCCACAAGAGTGTCAATGTACCTTTCCCCTCTATCATTTCAATGTTCTCTTCATCCACTTCCTCTTCAAACCCTTCCTCTTCATCATACATTGGGTCACTCATATGGGGACCACTATCCTCTTGTTCTTCTTCCCTTCTATTCCTACCACCCCAGCCATCATGAAAACCAACAGTGGAATGATGCATAGAAACCAAAGGAACACCATTTTGGAATATGAATATAGATGGACAACCTACAATGAAATGAGCAAAAAGAAAGAATGGGAAAGAGTAGGAAAAGGAGGACAAAAAATACAAACAACAATGACAGAAAAATGAGGGAGTTTGGGGTTTGCCTTACCTCTTTAGCTCTTGTAGATGGAAGCCTTTCTTTACTCCTCCAAGCTACTCCTCCTTCATTGCTCCTAGCTCCTCCTCCTTCACTCCTCCAAACTCTCTTCAAGCCTCTCTACTCCAAGCTCTCTTCTCCTCTCTTTCTCCTCTCTTCTTCAAGCTCTCTTCTCCAAGCTCTGAAAAAATACAAGAGTGAGAAAATGAGAGGGAGAAATGAGCTTTATCCTCATCTATCAGTTCCCTAAATCAACCAAAACCCACCTCCAACTCAAGTCAAACAAAAATAAAATTAAAAAAATTAATTGTTTTTTTGGGTCGGTCTTGTGGAACCACCCATCGGGCATCGGATTCGGTTGGGATCTGTACGGACCCGTGCCCAATATGACACAGATCTGACGTGGATCCGCTGATGACGAATACGCAGTTCGGAAATCCAAAACTATGGATCAGGTCAACGCAATTTTGTAATTCTAGGAACCGTTATTTCTAGCCCAATCCGCAATTCTGGATATCCAAACTACGGATCCAGTGATAGATCCCCCATGGATTCGTACAAGACGCAGATCCCGGTTTAGATCTAGGGGGCGTTTCGCGCAAAACTTATCCAGCCCCATGTTAGTTTTTGGTAGCATCGGAAGTGCTCTAGCCTTGAAAATTGGTGGAGAGGCTAAGGCACATGAGTTCTAAAGAACCCAGAAACCGTTTGGTGAAATTCCACTAAGATTGTATTTTATTAAAATAATTAATATTTTTAATGGAGTTCCTAAGTCTAAACTTAGGGAAATTAAAATATTAATGTGTGTTAATCAAAATATAGGTGAGAATGATCTAGAAGGTGGATCAAGTCATGTTTTAATCTTAACCATTGATTAGAGATTTAATCTCGGTCGTTGAAGACTCCACAGGAAAAGTATAAAATAGAGGCTTGGGGTTCATTTGGAAACACACATAGAGAGATTGAGGAAATCGATGTTTCTGAGGTGAGAAGTTCTCAGGAGGAAAATCGATTGGGGAAATCTTGCAGCTAAGGGGCAGAGAGAATACGAGAGAAGGACTTTCCGAAAAATACAGAACAAAGAGGCAGAGGGAGATCTCATGTGCCTTAGCCTCTCCACCAATTTTCATGGCTAGAGCACATCCGATCCTATCACAAATCAAGATCTATCTCTCTCTCTCTCTTTTAGCTCGCACATGTGTTTCGAGGCAGTTTTCTGCGCAGCATATTCTGAGCAAGTTGAAACTCTAGGAAGAATGGGAAGTTGAATTTATGTGTTCCTGGTTGGTTTCTAGGAGGCCAAATTTTGGCCTAGAGCAAATCAAATCAAGCCAAGTTGCTAGATAGATTGGAGGCTTGACTTGAGGGTTATTGACCATGTTTGACCATAATCATTGTTAGTCAGTTTGACCTCATAGTTAACTAGTTGCATTAGATGTATCTCTTGTTGAACTGAAGAATCTCTCTAAGAAAAAGGTTGTTGAGTTTTACCCCCAAATGGGTTTTCCCAGGGTAAAACTTGTATTCTCTTTGTGCATTGTGACCTCTATTGTCCCTGTACTTTTATGGTTGAATTTCTTAAGTGTAATTGCTTAACAATAAACTAGAATTGTTAAAACAAGATCTACATCATTTGAAGTAAATAGTAAATACCACATTTTCATAAATTAGTGTGTATCTATTGCACTTGAAAACTCAACAATTTTTGTAGAGCTTCAAGAGGTTGAAGTTCGATCTGATTTTGGGCAGTTTGGTCGAGTTTGACCTATGCTAGGTTTTTGGTCAACATGACATAGTTTGAGGAAAAATAGATTGTACATTTGTTGCGTTTCTCCCTAGTTAGGGATTTCCCATGGTTAAATTGTGTCTCTAGTGTTAGACTCTCTCTTTATGATCCTACTATCATTATTGCATTATTGTTGAGATTTTCTATGTATGTGACCTAAGGCAACTTGAATAAGAAATCATTGGAAAGTAATTATCAAATTAAAAGATCAGATTTCTCTTGAAAAGTCAACATTGTATCAAAGCCTCGGTGAGTTCTGTAGCCCCAAATCAAACCTCAGACTGGCAAGAGTGGACAAGTTAAAATGGTTTTGATTATGTCTAAGGAATAAAAGATGCTAAGTTGATTAGGATCAAGGGAAGACCTTTTGTCTGTGCCCTAGAAGAAGGGACTGAAGCCTTGTGGAGGCCAGCCGAGATAAGGCCACAGATAGGGACCCAAACTAGGAGGCTTGGTAAAGCCTGAGGTAGGGATTGTTAAGGATATGACCTAGTCACAGGAAGGTTGGTTCAACCAAGCAACCAAAGTGGATGGACAAATCCAAGGACAAGGCTAGATTGATGAAGAACCATGGGATTCAGGCAGGAGACCCAATCTCTGAGAATGCAAAGTCATTCTTAAGGCATAAATTTGGTACTCTAAGGCCATTTTTTGTTGTTATTCAAGGCCACAAGACAAGCCTAACTAGACCATTGGCAGGAACCAAGGTTAGCCTTTTTTTTCTAATCTTAGATCTAGGACCAAATTGGATAACGTGTGACATGTCTTAATATGCTAAATGCACGATATGTATCTCTTTCAAACGACCTATTGTGTGTCTAGCAACGCTACAATAAGAGTCATATATTGTAAAGCTAACACAATCCTGGAGCAAAGAAAATCTCACTAAAGTAATACTTATGTGATGACAATAATGATTGGATTCGTCATTCAAGACCTTGTGGTCACAAATTGTGTTCAAGAAAGCGTGGATTGATTGCCCTTCCGAGTTGATTTGATTTAAACAAAGGTTTCTCATTCTGTTAGAGCCCAAGGATGTAAAAGAATTGTTTTGGAACAATGATTTTTTAACATGCTATTGAATCTTGACGAAGATGGTTCTAAGTAAGGATCTAAAACATCAGCAGTATTGGTTGACTGCCTTGACTAATTCATGGGCTTCTAGCATCACCTTTTAGATAAATGGTCGTATGCTAGGTCAAGGATTAGTTCCTTTGAAGCTTGCCAAAGTAGCACCAATGGAAACTCAAGCCATTTCACATAGAAAGCCCTCAACAAAATAGAAAATCAAAGTTCTTGTGTTATATACTTGGGACAACTTTCGTTTTTCATGATGACAATATTATATATTATTATAATAATATAAAAATATATATATATATATATATATATATATCGGCTAGTTGTAAGTTTATCGAAGTATTGATGTCAATAGTTAAGAAACTTGTTGATTCCAAGTCTATATAAGTCAAAATTGTTCATAAAGGTTTATATTGAAAAATAAGAACCTATCAGTTGGAAGACTTAGGGCTTGTAAACCCTAGAGAAGACTTAGGGTTATTAAAGTCTTGTATAATAAAGTCTAGGGTTTGTGCAATGAAACCCTCGAGCATGAATTGGAAAGTTCAATGCCAAAAGAGTTTGTACTTGATTCATCTTCCTATTAGCATGAAGATGTCATTAGCCTGCAGTTGAGTCTTTGGTGTGATTGGACAATTCATGGAAGAAGAAACTCTAGCTCATGCAAGGAAGAAAAGGAAAGCAACATGTTGGTGATGAGGACGAGGACGATGAGTTTGCAAATGGATTTCAATGACTTCTACATGAAGGTAAGGATAAAGAGGGAATTGACAATTCCCTACAATCCTCAGATCAAGATATAAGTACTTTATATCTTTCTTCCTTGATTATTGATTTATTTCTGGGTCAACCTCTTATCTTTGTATCTTTTGCTTGGTTATAACCATTTCTTTGAAGGCCTCCTCATGAGGTTTGTAGGTACATCGTGAAGGTTGCCAAGGTTCTAGCAGCAGATGGAAGCATCGAGAAGAACAAAGAAAAGTTTGTGTCAAGAGGATTCTCCCAGGATCGAGCACAAACTCAATTAGAGTGATTTGTGCTCAAGAGGAAGGAATTGTACTGACATCTAGAATCGTGCCAGATGACCAGAGGAGCTCCTAGTTCAAAGGGAGCAGGCAGGCCGATAAGTTTGAAAGATGCCATAATGGAGAAAATTGTGTTGTGAACTTAAGGGAAGTCAATAGTGACTTCCAAGAGGATGTACAAAATCAAGCATATGTTATATGGTAGCATGGGGAAGTACAAAGCAAGATTCATGGCAAGAGGCTTCTCCCAAAAAGAGGGAAAGGACCATGAAGTGACATTTGCTCCAATTTCGAGGTACACTTCTATTAGAATTATTATTTCTATTATTTTTGTTATGGATTGGAGATTACATATGATGGATGTAAAGACCGTTCTACTCAATGGAGTGATTGAGAAAGAAGTATACATAGAGCTACCTCATGGCTTTGTGGTACATGAGAATGAATCTCATGCTTGCAAATTGAAGAAAGCTTTGTACGAACCTCAGGCATGGTATTCTTAATTTGATGGGCATCTATTGAGTCTTGGTTGATCTTGCTATTATATGACTTGTTTCTAATGAAAGCAAAAGGACTCACGTGACAAAAGGAGCAGCAGTGGCAAGAGAAATTGCTTCCGTTATAGAGAGAGCAGTCAAGCCCTGCTTTAGTGTCCAAGGGAGTTGACCTCTAAGTTCGAGATGATGGATCTAGATTCGATGCATTGCTTCCAAGGTCAAGAGAACTATGCTATTGAGATCCTTCAGATGATGAACTGCAAGAATGTCAGACGAGATGCTCAGACACAAGAGATCTCTAAGAGCAATATACCTTCTATGACTAGACCATACTAAATAGAAAATATGCTTCAATGTCTAGGAAGCAGCAGTGGTAGAGGGAGCAGTCAAGATTGCAACAGCAAGATCTGTTTCAGTGTCAAAAGGAGCACCCAATTGGGGTGACCGTAAAGCAACTATGATGATGGATGTATGAAATGTCACTAGTGTCGGTCTTCATAATGTAATTCAAATGTATTATTGATGTATTTATTATATTTTATTTCTAATCAAAGCATGTTCTTCATGCTTATAGGGTCAATTGAGTCAAAAAGAAAATTTATTATCAGTCAAATTTCCATTTGGACTTGTTGTATGAAAAAAGAAAATTACTTTATTTTGAGTCAAAAGATTCAAATATGTCAGCAAAAGACCAAGTCGGCCCTCCTTGGACATGTCGGCCCTAGGGGCAACTCTTTCACCCTCCTAGACATGTATATATAGAGGACAATTCGACCACTTTGGAGACCAATCAATCTCTCATCAATCACATTGATTTTTATGCAAGAGAACAAAGAAAATCAATGAAAGTCAAAGGAGAGAGAGCACGGAATCAAAGGAGAGAGAAACAAGTTGTTTTTTGCCTTAATTATGTCCACAAATACGTTTTTTTTGTGACGTTGATACAGGACCGAAATTCGGCCTCCATTGCAGGTCCGAGATTTTTGTACTTTTACCATATTTCAGAGAAGTTTGACTAGCGTTGACTTCTGTTGACTTTGACTTGTTATGGAGACATGGAGGAGGGCTGACTTGGGGCATTTGTGGCAATCTTGGCCTAGGGTCCTGGATATCTCACTTTGATCTGATTCTATAAGAAGAGGATTTTCTTGGGGTTTTCCCGTTGTGGGGTTTTGCCCTAGCTTGGAACCTAATTTCTTATGTTCTCTGTCTCTTGTGATCTTCATGTTTCGTACATTTTGGTTGTAAAGTTTTGTAGATGTTCTATGCTAAGAGCAATTTCACTTTTCACACAGCAATAATACAAGTAGTTAAGCAAAATGCAGATAGAACATATAAGCAGATCTTATAGAAGACAAATCAGAAACAGGAAAAATGTGTGTGTTCGTTTCGGCAGTCAATAGGATGCTTCAACCAGCAAAGTCTCTTTTGGTCAGCCAGCCCAGATGTGTCACAACAACCCTCCAACCAACA
>APFE031721195.1:6972-34456 GCA_000404065.3 Pinus taeda | reverse complement strand
TTCAAAATATAAGTTCTGCTCATCGGATTAAGACTATTTTTATATGGATTTTACACCTCTCTGAAAGAGGAATCCAATGAAAATATTAGCCTCTTAATCTGATCATCAGAACATGGAGTTTGGACCTAGTTGTCCAAATTTAACATTGGTACTTGCTTGTGAAGAGAATATAAATTTAATAAGAACCCAACAAACATTCACAAGTAATTATCAAGTTAAGAAAAATCTACCCTAATCTACAAGCATCTTGATTTCTCAACAATGGAACAAGAAAAGGAAGTTGGTCAGTTTATGGTTGAGTTGAGGCATGCGGCACAACATGTGTTGAGGTACCAGCATGGCATAGTTAGATATGGATTGAGATATGTCTCAAATGATGAAGTACAATTGCTATGATATACAGATTACGATTGAGCAAGGAGTGTTGAAGATAGGAAGAACATATCAAGATGTTGCTTCAATTTGGGTTCTGCAAGAAGTAAACATATGTCACACTCAGCACTATAGAGAATAAGTATATTGCAGCTAGTTTGGCGAGTTGTGAAGTTGTGTAGCTTGAGAAGTTGCTCGCATGATTGTTTGACCAAGTGATGGAGACAACCGTGATGATAGGTTGAAGCACATTGAGATCAAGTACTAAGACATGGTACAGAAGGAAGCAGTGAGGCTCTAGTGTGTTTCTACAAATGAGCATGTTGTTGGCATTATCACAAAGCCTCTATCCAAGGATGGAGTTTGTTTACATCAGGGACAAGCTTGGAGTGCTTGAGAATGTTTCTCTCAATTAGAGGGGATTGTTGATGTTGTAGCATCAAGGGCACACATTCTCCCTAGGTTTGGATATTGGCAGTTAAAGGGTATTGATCAGGGGCCATGTAAAGTGGCTAGGGAGAATGGTCCAGAGAGTATCAAGGCCCAAAGTGCCCCCCAGTCAAAAGATTCTGACCATGCTGCTAAGAGGTACTTGGCTATTCGGTAGAGTGAGTTCCTCTAATATAGGGAAAATGTTTTACCATTCAATGGCATGGAAGAATGGTAATTGGCCCAAGGTTTCACCATTTTTTTAACAACTTGTTGAGCTAGTGACCCGAGACTAGTCTTGTTGACCCCGGTTAGAAGGTTTTGACAATATTCATTTGCAAAGGGGATTTGACTAGTAGATAACTAGATCATTTGCATGATGCTAATGCAAAACGCTTTCGACATGGTTCTAGGATAGAAAAAGAAGTGGATGGATACATTAACATAGCAAGCTTATTTAATCTTTTCTTGGGAAGGAGAAAATTTTCAACAAAGTGGACATCTGAAGAAGTTAAGGTGAATACCTCCCTAGCTAAGAGGTAGTGTTGATTTTTTAGGTAGATGTGGCCGGTATTCCCTGACTACTCAAATCGGTTTTAAATGAAAATTGCCTCCAAAAGTGAGGTCGGCCCAGCCAAAGGGATGTGCCCCTTGTGCATATTAAGGTCACTATAAAAGGAGCACTCAATCTCCTCTCTTGTGACCAATTTGGATCATCAATAATATCTTCTACAAGCTTGTTCACACGTGCAAAGGAAGGAAGAAATCTTTTGAGATTTCGTCGAACTTGTGGAGATCTATTTGACCTGCATTGACAAAAATATTATGAGGCTTTCAGAGGCAGGTTCACCAAACTCTCTGAAGTGGAGTTTGACCTGCATTGATTGAGCAGAGTTTGACTATACTTTGTTCAGAAATCTAGGGCATTAGCATTAGGTGATTTCTCTTCTATTAGTGATTGTTTGTGAGTGCTTTTTACTTGTTTAGATTAGGGTCTTCTTCATGTTAGATTATTAATGTTCTTCTTCATCAAACAATAACCAATGCATGATTATAAATAGTCAAGAGACACAACATGTAGGTTATGAGTCAGGGCCAAAACCTCTCACTCTTTGAGAGGAAAACAAACACAAATTCTTCTTATAGAGATTCCAATTGACAAATACCAAGACCAAGGCCCTTGCCCTAGTAGCCTCTCCAAGACCAAGACACCCGTCCTTTTTCCATCTTCCCGTCCTCTCTTCCACTTCAACCTTCTTCATAGCATAAACTAAGATCATCTCTTATCATGACAATGAACTGTCATATCATCAAAAATACCTTACTTCACTTGATGTATCACTGAGACAGAGATACTGTAAGGTAGCATCTATACAGTGATTATATTCACGTCATAGATTGTTGCCAATGTGATTTGAGCTTTAGTCTTGTTGCCTCTGATTTCCCTTCAACATGTTGCCATTCAAAGTTCAAACTATTATTTCATGTATCACTGCTCATCTGAAATACAGAGAGGGAGATCCAAGTTTTGTTGACTGAGATTAGCCCTTTATTTTCCCTTCATCTCTTCCTCACTATCCTTTCTTCTTTTATCTGAACTTGACATCTGAATTTGTTACTCTTTTGTTGTTATTGTGACCAGGAACTCAGAGGGATCTAAACTCCCTCACCAATTACTGAACTATAGCCTTCACTGAATCATCGCAATGGTTACGTGTATCACTAGTAATCCAGACTTCTTCTTTAGTCACAGTCATCCAAAAATTTCAGAGGAGAATTTCAGAAATTCTGCTTCTAAGGAATAGGTCGAGGTGCCTATTAATAAGCCGACATGATACTTCGAATAGGTGTCGCTTCTTGAGTGAGCCAACATGAGCTATTATTTCATCTTGTGGATCGACATAGGAAGAGGATTGTATGCTTGTCGTTGGAGGGCTATTTGATTGTCGTTGGAGGGCTATTTGACATAACTTTATACATGACATTGACTCTTTGAAAAATCTTAAGGCTCTTAATGGGATCCATGTAAAATAATCCTCTTGCTCATGAAACCCATGAAGCAAGGTATTACAAAAATAATTTTATTCTCTTCATTTCATCATTTACAAAGATCATAATTACATGTCATTATGAAGACCGAACCTAGTTACAATTTACAACACTCCCTCTTAACAAGGGAGGTATTCATAATGGTATTTGGTCATTCTCAATCTGAAGAATTTCTCATAAGAAGAATTAGATTGGTAACCCATCTGTCCAGCATCATATCAACCTACATTGTCACATAGCAAGGCCTTGACTACCAGCTCTATCCACATGATCAGAGAACAATGTTGGCAAGACCAATGATACATACTTCTAGACACCATAATCATTGTCTATCAAGGTACATACTCCACCTGGGTGTTCACGGAGTATGACCTACTTCGGACTATTCTTATCTTGGATAGCCAGTCCTCAAAGAATATCAATCCACGATTACTCTTATCTTGGATGCCCTATCTCATCCTCAAAGAGTATCAGATGCTAAATGATTACCCAATCCTCCATTCTGTCTTCCTAGGTGAAGACCAGAGTGATGTGTCTATCTCTCCCTCTCAATTAGGGAGGATATCAATTCCAATAATGCAATGTACTCAGTCCTACAGAAGGAATGTACCTAAGCTCGCTCTTGGCTTAGGAATTTCCAAGTTTCTTCCAAGTAAGAACCTTGTTTTCAGGCTCCCTCTTAATTAGGGACCTACAGCAGCTCCGCAACCAGCTGCTTGAAGAGCTCCTTCCTTTGATATCATGAATTTCTTTGTCAAGGAGTCTTCATCTTTTGGGGCTTCTTCATAGGGCACAAACCATCCATCACTTCCATCCATGAGTCAGTCATGTCATTATTCCTTTCATCAGAAAATGACCCATTAGCCTTCATCTAGCCTTGCTTCATGTCATGCCGCCTTCTTCATGCCACATTTTCCGGAAGGATCTTACATCCTTCTATATGGTCCTCTTGGAAGACATCCACGATTCTTCCCTTGGCAAATATGCATAAACCCATCCAGATATTTGTTCAAAAATAAGAAATGAACACTTAAATCAAAATTATCTTTGTGATGGTCTTTCATCATGACATCTTCCTGTAGGTATCAGGCTCAGCATCGTGCATAAATGTTGACACATCTTCCAAAGATATCCTTTGTCAAGGGTCTCCATCTTTTTTAGACTTCCATTAGAGTCTTCATATCTTTCCAGGAGCTTTCCTAGTCAAATCTTTCTTGGTCTTTATGGATGTTGTTTGCCATTACCATGGTTGCATATTTCATGATCTCTTCCTTCCTTTCACACATTTCATTCCAAAGAGCTTCCAATCAGAATTCCTCAATTGTAGTCAACCACCTCATACTAAATATGAGGACCTATTATGTTGATTTCATCTAGTGTGACCTATGCCTTCTTGCATCCTTTCAAAGGAGGAGATCATTTTCCTTTGATCATGCTTCTCAAGATAGAAGTATTGATCCGTGTTACCTGCAACCATATGACATTATAGTATTGAATACAAGCATACATACCTCATTTACCTTTAGGTCATCTAGGCTTCCTTCAGCAGCTTCCTTAATTGAAAAGATATTCAACCCCTTGATCTGCTTTATCTCTTATGTCATCATACCATCATCCCATGAACTCCACAAGTTGGAGTTCTTAATGAAACACTTGCTTCCACTCTAGATTGGTGAATCCTCCAATGAGGATTCCATCAAAGAATCTTGAGGATCTCACATATCCTTATTCAGTAGATGTTTCCCTTTTGACTGATGTGTGATGAGACTTGTCCTGGATGACTTCTTCCATTGATCTTTCAATGAGGTCACCAAGAGTTATATCCTTCAAAGTTGACTATCAGACATCCTTCATATTTCTTATGGTGATGTCACGAGCTCTTGCTTCTAATGCTTTTCTTCTTCCTTGGACTTCCTTCTTTCAGCTTCCTCCACCTCTTTGGTGAAATGGGCTTCTTCTGTATTCTTCTTCTTGTTGTCCTTCTTAAGCTAAGGACAATCTTTCCTGCAATGTTCATAGCACTGAATCTTAGTTATGTTCTTCTTTCCTTTCGACTACATGTCTGAATGCTTTCATTTGATCCTTCAACACTTTTGCCCTCAACCTGTCTTCTTGCATAGAAACCGCAAGTTGTTGAATGGGATAGCCTTCTCCTCCTCAGACATTGTTACCTGGTTCATCAATTAGTGCATTTAGAACAATGAGGATTATCTCTCCTAGATCTTGCAGTTGAGATCTTATGAAGATAATCCTTTATCCTTTCATATCTTCAATTTGTGTAGATTAGATCTAAGTGATTTGACCTCCTTTATCGCGTCTTCAAAGAATAGCTCTACCAGCCTATCATATATATCCTTTTGATGCCTCCAATACTGCTATATAGGGATGAGGAATCTTTGACTCATTACATGAGAATCCCTTGAGCCCTTTGATCCCTTTCCATGTATTCAAAGGAGATGTTTCCATTGATATGTTCAATGACTTCACTTTCTTCGAGGACTATATCTATCCTCCTTTTCCATGCAAGGAATTTCGATGACCCAACTAGCTTATAGATCTCCTTGCAAAACGAAGTCATTTTACCAAAATTTGATTATAAAATGAAAGATACTTACTTGACAAGTGAAGATGAAATCTTCAGCTTGATCACTTTGATGGTGGTTGAAGAAGATGTATTAGTGCTCCTTTTGGATGATCTTCTTCCAAATGAAAAGCGCTTCTTCAATAAAGGAGTTTGCTCCTTTTATGATGTCAACGCCTTTAAATCTAACTTCCTTTGTTGATGGTGATTGATGATGATATTTTGCTACTTCCTCGAATGATCTTCTACAAGGATAAGCAGGGGATCCTTCTTGCAATGATAGGGAGTTTGCCTTTTGAAGATGATTATGATGCCTTCTCACCTTCAAGATACTTCGACTTCTCTTCTAGTGTAGATCAGAAATGCTTCTAGGATTTCAACTCTCTACAAGATGATGTGATCTTCAACTTTAAAGTATTTCGAGCTACCTTGCGTTATAGATAAATTAGTGAGGCTCTTTGTGGTCTTTTGATGATGATTGTAGGGTCCAAAACTTTTGTTGTTATAGACTGCTTCTTCGATCTAGGGTTTGATTCTTCAATGTAGATCTTGATCCTTTGCTTTGATAACCTTCGACTTGCTTTGATGCCTTTCTAGAAACTCGATCCTTGAGTCTCTCTTTGATTAGATGCCCTTCCTTTGACTTCAACACCTTAGCTCTGATACCATGTTGAGAAATCTTGGGCATTAGTATTAGGTGATTTCTCTTCTATTAGTGACTGTTTGTGAATGCTTTTTACTTGTTTAGATTAAGGTCTTCTTCACGTTAGATTATTAATGTTCTTCTTCATCGAACAGTAACCAATGCATGAACATAAATAGACAAGAGACACAGCATGTAGGCTATGAGCCAGGGCCAAAACCTCTCACTCTTTGAGAGGAAGACCTGCACAAATTCTTCTTATAGAGATTCCAATTAACGAATACCAAGACCAAGACCCTTGACCTAGTAGCCTCTCCAAGACCAAGATACACGTCCTTTTTCCATTTTCTTGTCCTCTCTTCCACTTCGACCTTCTTCATAGCATAAACTGAGATCATCGCTTCTCATAACAATGAACTGTCATATCATCAAAAATACCTTAATGCACTTGATGTATCGTTGAGACAGAGATACTGCAACGTAGCATTTATACAGTGATTATATTCACGTCATAGATCACTGCCATTGTGATCCGAGCTTTAGTCTTGCTGCCTTCGATTTCCCTTCAACACGTTTCCATTCAAACTGTTATTTCATGTATCACTGCTCATCCAAAATATAGAGAGGAAGATTTGAGTTCTGTTGACTAAGATTAGCCCTTTACTTTCCCTTCATCTCTTCCTTGTTGTCCCTTCTTCTGTTATCTGAATTTGTTACTCTTTTGTTGTTACTGTGACCTTACTGAACTGTGGCCTTCACCGAATCACTACAATGGTTATGTGTATCACTGGTAATCCAAACTTCTTCTTTAGTCACAGTCATTTGAAAATTTCAAAGGAGAATGTCTGAAATTCTAATTTTGACGAATAGGTCAAGGTGCCTATTTATAGTTGTTGGTGCATATTAATAAGTCGACGTGATACTTTGAATAGGTGTGTCTTCTTGAGTGAGCTGACATGAGCTATTATAATTGTGACGAATAGGTCGAGGTGCCTATTTATAGTTGTTGGTGCATATTAATAAGCCGACATGATACTTCGAATAGGTGTGTCTTCTTGAGTGAGCTGACATGAGCTATTATAATTTATTTCATCTTGCAGGCTGACATAGTAAGAGGATTGTATGCTTGTCGTTGGAGGGCTATTTGCCAGGTTACATTTGACATATCTTTATACATGATTTGGGGTAGCACGGATGTGCTCTAGCCATGAAAATTGGTGGAGAGGCTAAAGCACATGAGATCTCCAAGACCCAGAAATGGTTTGGACAAATTGTACCTGGTTTGGGAGATTAAAATAATTAATATTTTTAATGGAGTTCCTAAGCCTAAACTTAGGAAAAATAAAATATTAATGGGTATTAGTATAAAACTGGGTTAGAAGGTTCCAAAAGTCATGGATCAAGCCAAATCTAATTTTAGCCATTAATTAGAGATTTAATCTCAGTCGTTGAAGGACCAATGAGAAAAGTATAAGAGGAGGCTTGAGGGTTAGTTGGAGAACATACTAGAGTGATCAGACATTCATTTTGCTAAAGCGGGTTTGCTAAGCAAAGTTGAATCAGTGATCAGCAGCAAGGGGCAGTGAGTACGAGGAAGAGAGGCAGAGACGATACTGAGAGACCAACGCAGAAGCAGAGACAACCAGAGCAGCAGCCAGTCCAAGCTACGCAAAGCCCAGCAGAAGCAGCACAGAGCCCAGTGAGACTGCGTCATCCACGCAGAGGGCAGAGGAAGTGACGTAGAAGCCTCCAGAAGCTATGCAGTGCCTCAAAGGGCTGACACAGAGGGTCTTGGGGCTGTCGCGGGTCAGCAAAGGGCTGACATAGTGGGCAGAAGGGCTAGCGCTATGCTTTGATTATGTCGGAGAGGGTTTCGTGGGACAAGTTTTTTGAATACCTGTTTCCGGATATTGAGGTATTGTTGCCATATATTTTTCTCTGTCGGGTGAGCCAGTTTAGGCACCCAGTTGTACTCTGATAAAGTGCATAATAATATAGCCCTCTGAATAATTAAACTGGTTTTCCCGCATTGGGCTTTTCCGGGAAAATTGGTCCAAAAATAACAGTGTCACTTGTGTGCTTGTTCTCTTTCAGTTGATGATCTGTAGATGTTGATACTGTACTTGTGTTTAATTTCAGTATTTACATGGTAAATAACTTGTTAAGTAATCAAACAAGTAGGAAGAAATAAACCACATAGTAGAGGAAGAATTTCTAACGGGTTAAACTTGGAAATTCCAACATGGTATCAGAGCGTGGTTGCATCACAAGAAAACTAAAAGCATCAGCCAAGCAAAGCATTTGCAGCAAATTCAGCTATCCCGAGTGATAGAGTTGATCCTTGTAGAAAGCGACAAAGGAAGGAGTGACGCAGAGAGACTGTGTCATCATTCTGGGCCAGACAAAGGTAGTGCAAAGGCTAAGGGAAGCAGTATCGGGCTCACGCAGAGCCATGCAAAGGCCAGGAGGGTTGATGCAGTTGGCTCGGGGAGCTGATTTACCAGTGTCAGGATTGTGCAAAGCCAAGTGGCTCAATCCTTAAGTTGCTAGGGTATAGGAGGCTATAGGAAATTTGCGGAGCGAAGCTGGTGGGGTACTGTGGTCAAAACAGTACCTAACAGGGCAAGACCAAGGTGGAGGGAGTTGCTGCCGAGGCAGATTTCTAGCCAAGGAATCTAGATAAGTGGTTCAGTTGCACAGACGATCAGAATGGGGAAACTTGACGTTGGCAGAGGGATTTCCAAAAGGGAAATCAAGACTCAGAAGGAGTCGAACTGAGAACTTCCAGATGAGAAGTTGAGAGACTGAGCAGGAGTCGAATAGAGGACTTCTAGGGGGGAAGTACAGAGACTCGGAGGAGTCGAAAGAAGAGCAGTGAGATGGCCGTGAATGGGTTGAGAGATTAGGCTAGGCTGGACGGAGCATCCAACTTTGTGGTCTAGAAGGCCAGGATCTTGTCCATTCTAGACAGACATCACCTTAAGGGCTTCTATCCTAGTTGACCAAGTAACTAATGAAAGGTACGAGGAGGCAATGGTGAAGGCTAAGTGCATCATCCTTGATAGGGTCAAGAATCATGTGGTACCACATATTGCCGAGAAGGAAACGGCAAAGGAGATGTGGGATGCCTTGAAGACATTGTACCAGCATACTTCCGTGCAAAGGAAGGTGCTCCTAGAGAATCAGCTAAGGGCATACCAAATGCAGAAGGGAGAGCAGATAGATGTCTTCCTCGATCTCTTGAAGGAGATCCATGACCAGCTAACTTCCATAGGGGCCACGCCAGATGAGAAATTGATGGTGAGGACCGCACTGAACACAGTTTCTGAGGATTGGGATGTATTTGTCCAAAGCATACTAGGCAGGACAAGTCTTCTAGATTAGGAAGCACTATGGGCGGCTCCTCGTCCAGAAGAGATCAGGTAGCTGACCAAGGCAGGGAGTAGCGGCAAAGGGGTCAGAATCAAGGAGGAAGAAGAAGAGGATGCGACTCTAGTATCTGCGAGAAAGCAAGAGAAGAGGAAGAAGAAGGACCTCTCGAAGGTCAGGTGCTTCCATTGTGGGGAACTGGGTCATTTTGCGAACCAATGTCCTAGGAAGAAGAGAAAGGGAGAGGTTTTGAACTCTAAGGCAGCGCCTGCAAAGGCGGAGAAAGAGGTCGAGGAGGAGGAAGATTGTGCCATGAGTGCTCATGTGCCACTTGAGAAGAAGTGGGGAAACATCGAGTTGTAGTCAGGAGGACTAAAGGGGATGAGGGGCAGGATCTTTGAGGTACCCAACCTCTTCGATTATACCTTGCTACGGGAGCCCTGAAGAGGAGTAGCAGGATTGACG
This sequence comes from Pinus taeda, assembly GCA_000404065.3. NCBI lineage: Eukaryota > Viridiplantae > Streptophyta > Pinopsida > Pinales > Pinaceae > Pinus > Pinus taeda. The sequence continues at coordinate 24,548 of APFE031721195.1, read as the reverse complement.
GATGTCGGTAGAGACGGACGCAAATGGAGCATAGAGAGTGCTATAGTACAGGAGTCTTGGATAGCGCGAGGCTAGCACGCTACAATAGTGCAAGAGGCACGGGAGTGTTGCACCAGTGCAAGATGGCATATAGAGGTATGCAACGATGCGAGATGCAAGGAGTTGTTGCAGCAGCGCAGAGGTCAGTAGAGGGAGCACTTGTTAGCGGCAGAGGGAGCTTCAACATCAGGAGTGTTTCTAGCCTGACAGGGATGTCAGAGTTGGGTGGATCAATTACTTACTTCTCAGTAAATGAGTTGCAGTGCAGTAGTAGTATGCAATAGCACAATGCAGCATGATGAGAGGGGATGCAGTGCAGATGCAGTGCTAGGCGGATGCACTAGCAGTAGCACGAATGTAGAGGGATCTGTTGTATGGATGCAGCAATGGCAGGGCCACGGGCAGCGGTACAGGATTCAGCAGTGCAGAGGATGTTGGGCGAGGAGGCCTAGCATCAGCACAGAGATCGGTGTCAGATGATCAGGGTAACGCTCAATGTGGAGTATTACTAGAGCATAGTGCTCGCTAAGAGGGAGTGTTGATTTGTGGTAGCATCGGATGTGCTCTAGCCATGAAAAATTAGTGGAGAGGCTAAAGCACATGAGATATCCAAGACCCAAAAATGGTTTGGACAAATTGTACCCGGTTTGGGAGATCTTAAAATAATTAATATTTTAATGGAGTTCCTAAGTCTAAACTTAGAAAAAATAAAATATTAATGGATATTAATATAATTCTGGGTTAGAAGGTTCCAAAAGTCACGAATCAAGCCAAATCTAATCTTAGCCATTGATTAGAGATTTAATCTCGCCATTGAAGGACCAACGAGAAAAGTATAAGAGGAGGCTTGAGGGTCAGTTGGAGAACACACCAAAGTGATCAGTCATTCATTTTTCTAGAGCGGGTTTGCTAATCAAAGTTGAATCAGTGATCAACAGCAAGCGACAGTGAGTACAAGGCAAAGAGGTAGAGATGATACTGACAGACCAGCGCAGAAGCAGAGACAGCCAAAGCAGCAGGCAGTCCAAGCTACGCAGAGCCCAGCAGAGGCATCACAGAGCCCAGAGAGACTACGTCATCCACACAAAGGGCAGAGGTAGTGACATAGAAGCCTCCATAGGTTGCGCAGTGCCTCAGAGGGCTGACACAGAGGGTCTTGAAGCTGATGCGTGTCAGCAGAGGGCTGACACAATGGCCAGAAGGACCAGTGTTGTGCTTAGATTGTGCCAAAGAGGGTTTCATGGGACAAGTTTTCGGAATACCTGTTTCCAAATATAGAGGTATTGCTGCCGTATATTTTTCTCTGTCGAGTGAGCCGGTTTAGGCACCCAGTTGTACTCTGATAAACTGCATAATAATATAACCCTCTGACTCGCTGCAACGGTTTTCCCACTTTCTGGGGAAATTGGTCAAAAAATAATGGTGTCACCTATGTGCTTGTGCTCTTTCAGTTGATGATCTGTAGATGTTGATACTGTACTTGTGTTTATTTTCGGTATTTACATGGTAAATAACCTGTTAAGTAATTAAACAAGTAGGAAGAAATAAACCAGATAGTATAGGTAGAATTTCTAACAGGTTAAACTTAGGAATTCCAACAATTAACCCTTTACTTTCCCTTCATCTCTTCCTCGCTGTCCTTTCTTCTTTTATCCAAACTTGACATCTGAATTTGTTACTCTTTTGCTGTTACTGTGACCTGGAACTCAGAGGGATCCAAATTCCCTTACCAATTACTAAACTGTGGCCTTCACCGAATCACTGAAATGGTTGTGTATCCCCGGTAACCCGAACTTCTTCTTTAGTCACAGTCATCCGAAAATTTCAGAGAACTTCTGAAATTCTGCGTCTGAGGACAACGTTGAGGTGCCTATTTATAGTTGTTGATGCATATTAATAAGCCGACATGATACTTCAAATAGGTGTGTCTTCTTGAGTGAGCCGACATGAGCTATTATTTCATCTTGTAGGCTGACAGAGGAAGAGGACTGTATGCTTGTCGTTGGAGGGCTATTTGCTAGGTTACATTTGACATATCTTTATACATGACATTGACTCTTTGAAAAATCCTAAAGCTCTCAATGGAAGCCATCTAAAATTAACCTCTTGGTCATGACACACATGAAGCAAGGTATTACAAAAATAATTTTATTCTCTTCATTTCATCATTTACAAAGATCATAATTACATGTCATTATGAAGACCGAACCTAGTTACATTTTACAACATACTTCTGGGCAGAGTTGACCAAATTTCTGTGGAGGTTCAAGAGGCCAAAATTCAGTCTGTTTCTGGGCAGTTTGACCAGGTTTGACCTGGTGCTAGATTTGTGGTCAGTTTGACTTAGTTTCACTAGGAAAAATCAGATTGTACATTCGTTGAATTAAGCAATTTCTCCTAAGAAAAGATTGCTGGGTTTTTCCCTAGTTGGGGTTTTCCCAGGGTAAAATTGTCTTTGTGTTTGGCTGCCTCTTTATGCTCCTACTCTCATTATTGCATTACTTTTGAGATTTTCTATTTATAATTGCTTAATGATGTACATGGCATAACACAACTTGCATAAGAAATCACTGGGAAGTAATTATCAGATTAGAAGATCAGATTTCTCTTGAAAAACCAACATTAGGAAGTTTATTTGCAGAGTTTCGAATATTTTTTGGATTTTCTTTTGCAAATCTTCAATTTTTAATATTTTTCTGTCATGGGGAACTTGCAACAACCCTCGAAACTCATCTCCCTGTCCCCTCAGTCCCCCCCCCCTGGCCCAGAAAGTGTTTGGATTAGATAGATATGTATATACATGCACGCATTAGGATGCTTAAGTGCATAGAGGGGATTGAGGTTCTTCCTTCCCCACCTCTCACATGGCAGGACGGCTCCTCTTGTCACTACTTAACAAAGCGTTACAAATCCTTGCTATATTCTCTCCAACCTTTCTTTCAGTCGTAACAAGAGAGTTCCATATTGGAAATATAACACAACCACAGGAATAGTCAAAACAAGAGAGTTCCATATTGGAAATATAATACAACCACAGGAATTGGGAAGGACACACAAAAATGACTATATTGTGGGATAGTTTCCCTCTTAAATTAATAGATTAACATAAAATATATGCAAGGGCATGAGTTACTCACCTTCTCACATTTCATGATCCCAAATATCAATAACAAAGCTACTTGGAATAATCATTCAGATGCTTACAGACATCCGTCCATAGCTTGCTACTAATTCTTCCTACTTTTGATTCAGAACTTTTATCAATGTAGTGCCATCTACAGTGTCTAATATACTTTTACATAACCAGCATAGAGATTCCAGAAAAAAAATTATGCAGTTAATTAGGCAATTCACCAGATCAAGACTTGTTCCAGAACATACCACAAGGCGCAAGGCATGAGTGTCATCGTCTCTGTCAATAAGAGCCAAAAGAACAATATCTATTGGCAACAGCTCATGAGTCCACATCAAGAAAGCCAAACTAGCACTGGCCTTTAAAAGTAGTTCCTGATATTAGTTTAGAAAAGAAATAATCAACATCAAATAGCCTTGAAAACTGAAAGATGAGTTGACCTTGCAATCATATAAAAGTTCACAAACATTTCCCATACAAATGCCAAAAACTAAAAATTACTGAACCTTGAGCTTAGTAATGAATTTGCATGATATATAATAAAAGAGTGCACCTTTATATTAAATATCACCTGTAAGAGATGGCCATGTTGTAGTTGCAGTTGAATATGGTGGAGGAGGACATCCACCATGGTATATATGTTAGAAGTAACTTCCTCTGGGGAGAGTTCCTTCAAAACTCGCCCCTGCATGTCAAAGGTACAATTAAATTACTTTGTCATGGCCTCGTTAACTTATTATATGTATCAATTACAAAATGACTATCTCAAATGCCATGCTGACAAGAAGATACAAAAAGCAAATTGAAGCAATGGTTGATCAAGTTACAAGATTTGCACTGTTGATGCCCTCGGGGTGACCATCCATCAGCATCCAAGCCCCAGCACAAAGATATTGCCGGTGCTGAGGAAAGCTATGGTTGATGTATGTCACTACATATGCAGGTTCATCAGAAAGAGAGAGCAGTTGTCTACACTGGTTTAAAACTGTTGCCTCTGTCTGCCAAAATAACACCATAATTTAAAACCCAATGTTAAGAGATTGAATGGATGCTGCAACTTATTGCCGCTTTCTAGATTCACATGAAAAGAACTTTAATCTACAATTATTACTGCATATGATGATCTAGGCAAGGATACTGAATTCATGGGATTATCCCATATTTTAACATGCCAGCTATACAATCCACCATATTGGATTTGTAGATTACTTAGTTTTCATGGCTCAATTTTCTCCAAGTATGTAATGCAGACTTAGCCATCTACTACACTAACAGGGAAAAAAATAATGATACCCTTATTATATAAGACAATTGCAAAATTCCAACTTGCATCAAAGGTGGGAAAGGTTATAACTTGTAATTCTCATTATACAACCTACACAAAATTAGGCCCCTCAAGCTTATGCCACTTATGTGAAATTCCCAGTGGAACATAAGGAGACTCCTGCAAATATGCTACAAAACAAGAATGACATGAAAGAGAGAAATATTTCATTGAGGAATTAGCTGAAGATAAAACAGCACTGCTTGACAAAATATGAAGGATACTCAAGGATGAGCCAAATGCCCACTACAAAATAACATAAAACTATTTCATATGATGAAGACATATACCTACAGTAACCAATAACTAATGTAAATAATATTCATTCATAATAATGTATTATTAAATAAAAAAAGAACAACATTTATCCATAAAAGGTCCATGGATTTTTCAAAATAAGATAGTGACAAGATAGAATGACAAACAATCAGTTTATATGTCATTTGTTATTAAGTTGCTTATAGTACAAGAAAATTCCTAAGTTACATGTACAGGGAAACAAAAACATGTATCTGAAATGGGAACGCACTAGAAATGTGACCCCCAAAAAATCAGGAAATGGGTAAACATGCTATACACATATATATATATATTCAAAATTCATACTGAAACTTTGAAAGAAAGCATTTAAGTTTTAACATTACAATTTAGAATAAAGATACAAATTCATGAATAAATGAGGCAAGGGCCATGGCCCAAGAAAATCATGCTACAACAAATACCTACATATCATCGAAATCATTGTCTATATTGGGATCATCACCATCAATATCACCCTTAAGCAACAAAATAAGAGAAAAAGTTTAACATGTCAAATCCAGATTTTGTTTGAGTGATGGCTACATTTTTACTAGGATCATGATAGAGGAGTTCAACAATCAACGCCACTAACATCAAGCTACATAGCTGGTTTGTAGCACTTGATAAAATGCTAGTTCCATACCCTCGTACACTAGACAATCCAAAGGAAGCATTGCAATCCCCCCAATCCTAAAATCCTAAAAATTGTTAAAGTCTACTGGATTTTGAGTGGATCTGAAATTCTACTTTCTCCATATGAAATCCAATGAGGTTGGAACCACTCTCAAAAAATCCTGAAACAACTGATGGTAATGTTAAAAATTTAAGTAAAATGGGTAGGGCCCAAGGTTGAAAATTAGGGTACCCCATCAATAAATAATTGTTTTTTTAAATAATTTGGGTTTGGCCCACAATACTTCATATTGGGATCACCTTCAAATATCTAACTAAATCAAGTCCCAGAAAGGTGTTCCCTACCTTTGTAGGAGTGGCCAAGCAGTGAATGCTATTAGGTGCTTCCAACCCCGAAGAAGAGATGGCATTTCTAAGGTTGACACTTCAATTAGTAGGTGTCGGCATAAGTGAGTGGTAATGAAGGGGAAAGACTTCATGGCCAAGTGCCATGGATAGGGGACTGGCTAATGGGAGTCCACATCTTGAGTGTATAGATGTAAAGGAAGAAGCAATCATGGATGCATGAGTTACCCTGCTCAAACTGCTTTCTCCACCCATCTGTTGTTTTTCTTAAGAGAAATTGATCTTCTAGTCTGATAATTACTTTCTAATGATTTCTTAATCAAGTCATCTTATGTCACATATATCATTAAGCAATTATACATACAAAATCTCAACAGTAATGCAATAGCAACAATAGAGATCACAATAGAATAGCCATGCACAGTAGACACCACGATTTTACCCTGTGAAAAACCTAACTAGGGAATAACCCAGCAATCTTTACTTTGGAGAAATTATTCAATTCAACAAAAGTACAATCTGATTTTTCCAATCACACTTGATCAAACAAACAACAAAAACCAACACAGGTCAAACATGTTCAGACAAGTCAAAATTCAGCCTTCCTACACCTGCCCAAAAATCAATCAAACTAATTAGAACTATGACCCACACATGCAAGGTCAAAGCCGGTCAAATGTTGGTTAAACTTGGTTGCTCAAAGACTTCCTCTTCCTCAGAAATCTCAGCCTCTTCCTTAATCTTCTTTGCACGTGTGAGACAGAGAATGTTTTGTTGTTTAGTGAGAAAATGAGGAGATTTAATGCCCTTTTATAGTGATTTAGGGTTTCCCAAGTGGTGTAACTACGCTGGGTTGACTTGTACTTTTGGAGGCAAATTTAAATTTAAAATTTCTCCTTTCAAATTCTCTTTTAGGGCCAACTTGTGTAGCTAGGGAATACCTCTAGAAACTACCCAAAAATCAACACTCCTTTTTAGCTAGGGAGGTATTCACCTTGACTTCCTCAAATGTCCACTTTGTTGAAAAATCTCCCCATCCCAAGAAAAGATTGAATGAGCTTGCTATGTTAATATATCCATCCAGTTCATGTTCCATTCTAGAACTACGTGGAAAGCATCCTGTGTCAACATCATATAAAGAATCTAGTCACCCACTAGCCAAATACCCTTTGGCAACATGGTCAGGTACTCGCTAACCAGGGTAAAGAAAAACTAGTCTTGGGTCACCAACCAACCAAGTCATCACTTGGAACAAGGTCAATTCTCCCAGACCAACAGTGAAACCCTGGGCCTATTTATCATTCCCTCGTGTCGTCACATTATACTTGAATGGTAAAAATACTTGCCTAATGCTATGAGGCATTCACTCTACCCACTAGCCAAGTAACCCTTGGCAATATGGGAACTTTCTAACAGAGGGAGCACTTTGGGCCTTCATGCTCTCTGGGCCAATCTCCCTAGCCACATTACATGCAACCCGGTCAATACCCTTAACCTAGGGAGAATATTTGCCCTTGATGCTACAACATCAACACTCCCTCTCAACAAGGGAGGCATTCTCAACCAATCGAAGCTTGTCCCTGAAGTATAAAAACTTCATCCTATGCAAAGACTTTGTGAGAATGTCAACAACCTACTCGTCCGTAGAAATGTATTGGAACCTCACTGCTCCCTTATGTACCATGTCTTGAATGTAATGGTCCTTGATCTCAATGTGCTTCAACCTGTCATGGAAAACTGGATTTTTCAAAAGCTTCACACAACTTTGATTGTCAAAATGTATCACGATCGTCTCCAAGACCTAATCAAACAATCCTACGAGTAGGTTTTGAAGCCACACTGCTTCACAACTCGCCAAACTAGCTACAATATACTCAACCTCTGCAGTGTTGAGTCTGACAGATATTTGCTTCCTGTTCATCTAGGATATCATAGCAAAACCCAAACTGGAGCAACATCCTGATGTGCTCTTCTTGTCTTCGACACTACTTGCCCAATCGAACTCTCATTATCCCTGCAACTGTACTTCAGTATTTGAGACATATCTCAAACCATAACTGATTGTACCACACAGAGATCTCAACACATGCTTTGTCGCAATCCAATGTACATGCCTTAATTCCACTAAGAACTGGCTCAGCGTGATCACTGCAAAGCAAATATCAAGTTTGGTACTAATCGGATACATCAAGGATCCAATCAACCAGTAATATATAGAGGGATCCACCAAATCTGAATCAGAGTCTCTCAGCTTCTTCAGATTGGACACCACAGGAGTGTCCATGGACTTGCAGTCCATCATCCCAAATCTTTGAAGGATCAGAATAATATACTTCCCTTGACCAACAAAGATCTCATGCAACTTTCTCCATACTTCTAATCCCAAGCAGTAATGCATCAAACCTAGATCGTTCATCTTAAACTCAGAGGTCAACTCCCTCTTACACTGATCATCAAGAATTTTTGCTCCTGTCAAAAACAAGTTATCAACATATAACAACAAGATTACAAGCTCGCCTGTAACAACCTTGTAGTAAAGACTGGGATCGACATCATGCTTGGTGAAACCAAGACTCAACATGTATCCATCAATCCGAGAATACCATGCCCTAAGTGCTTGCTTGATTCCATATAAAGCTTTTTTCAATCTAGAAACTGGAGCAAATGTCTCTTTATAGTCCTCTCCCTCTTTCTAGGAGAACCCTCTTGCCATGAATCTCACTTTGTACTTCTCTATGTTGCCATATATCGCATGCTTGATCTTGTAGATCCACTTGGAAGTCACCACTGGAATCCCTTCAAGTCTCGACACAATTTCCCACACATCATTCTTCGTGATGGACTAATATACCTCCATCATGCCATCCTTCCAAACCATGGTTGCACGGGAGCACCCCCCTCCGCAAGCCTGCTCCTAAAGTGCGCTCTGCTCGGGAGCGACTCAAAAGCAAATTTCAAGAGCGCACTCCTGTGGAAAAAAATCGCTCCCTGGTTTTTTGAGAGCGACCAAGGGAGTCATCGCTCTTGGAGCGATTTTTTGAAGGCAAGAGCAGTCGCTCCTGACTGCTCTTACCTTCAAAAAATCGCTCCCCATGGGCGAATTGGGCAGTGGCGTGGCGGGAAAGGGAGAGAGGAGAAGGGCCAAAAGAAATAAAAGGCCCTCATCCCCTCCCATAATTCATCGTTTGCACATTAAGAGAGCAAGAGAGGGCTTTTGGAATTGGGGATTGAGTTGAGGAGGAGGATTAATAGAAAGACTGAGAGGATTGCTTAGGAGCTTAGGGAGCTTGCAAGGGAGATTGGAGCTTGGGATTGAAGGCCAAAGAGGTAGGATCTTGACTCTAAATTATCATTTGTATCTTTTACATGTTCATTGTTAAATGAAAATTTTCTCTTCTCTCTTTCCCATTCCCATTCCTCCATTTCATTGCAAGCAAGAAACTATAACTCCACCAAAGTTCAAAGAATCAAAACTTTAAACATCATGGCTATATGGCTTGGCATTCTCTTGATGTTGGTTCCATTTTTTGTTATTATAGTGTTGGAGAGTAGAAGGATGGTTGATCATGATGAAGATGATGAAGTGTGTAGTGTGTAGTGTTGGATTTGAAACCCCTAGAGAGGAGGAATACCTTGGTGAGGAGGAAGAGGAGAGTGGAGATGAGGGCACAAAAACAAAAGCAAACCAAATCTCATTGTGGAAATATGTTTCTAGGCCTAAAGCAGGGAAAGGGGGTGGAACCACTAAATTTACATGCCTCCTTTGTAAAAAGCAATTACACAGGTTCATACACCCATGCCTAACAGCACCTTTGTGGGACAATGCCATGGGATGGAAGTACACAAATAGGAATCAAAACTTGTGTAAGTGTGGCAAAACATCAAAGATCCAAATACACAAGGGAAGAGGAGGAAGCTCAACATAAATCTAAAAGATCAAAGGGTGATTTTGAACATGATAGCCCACAATCACATAGGCAAAGAACTCTATCAATATCCTCCCATGGTAGTGGATATGGAGGCATAGGAACAAACATCCCTTTAAGGCATAGAACCATATCAAATTTTCTTGATGGAGGGTGTAGGAATGATGTGGATTCAAAAAAAAAATCGGTTTCTCTATGCATGTGGAATGCCATTAAGTGTTCTTCACTCACCTTATTGGCATGAAATGGTTTTTGCCATTAATAATGCCCCCAAAGGATACAAGAGCTATGGGTATGACAGGGCTAGAACCGTGGGACATGACCATGAAAAAGCAAAAATAGCACATGCTTTGGTTCAAATGACAAGTTCTTGGAATGAGCATGGATTATCCATTGTATCTAATGGATGGACAAATGTAGAAGGAAAGTCGTTGATAAATGTTCTTGTTGTTTCCATTGGTGGTGCAATCTTCCTTTCAGCATATGAATACTCAAAAAAGTTCAAGACCGCCATCAACATTGCAGAACCATTACTTCAAACAATTGAAAGTATTGGCCCATAGAATGTCATCCAAATCATCACTAATAATGCTTTTAACTGTAAGCAAGCGGGAGCAATTATTGAGGATACATACCCCAACATATTTTGGTCTGGGTGTTTGGTTCACACAATGAACCTTTTAATGCATGATATTACTAAGAACAAAAACCCTTAATACAAATGGATTGATGATTTGTACAAAAGAGGCAAAAATATGATAAAATTTATTACAAATCATAGCAATACCCATGGGCTTTTCCACAGTCACTCAAGTTTGGAGTTATTAAACATTGCGAAGACTAGATTTACTATTTATTACTAGATTGGCAAAAAAAGTGCTCTCACGGGTTGTAAATACTTCTTCTGCAAAGAACTGTTGAAGCACCTATAGCTTCATCCATAATGTGAGAAGAAACAGACTCGATGAAAACCAGGCAGAAAGCTTGGTTTATGTGCACTACAACTTGAGGTTGTTGACTCATTATTGTGAGGATACATCATATTAAATTTGGGACACAACCCAAAGGAAGATAATTTGGAGGATGGTGCTCTACATCTAGAAGAATTGCAAACAAAACTTCAAAGAGATGATGATGAAGCAACACCAGCCATGCCACCCCCACCATCCAGTAGTAGCGCTTGAGTCCCAACATCTTTGCCTTCGTTGCCGCCACCTCCATCTACACCCTCACATGGAGAGCATGTGGCTTTTGGTTCTGGTCATCCAACTATGCAGGGGGAGACTCCCAGTAGTAGTAGACCACCACGACCTTCTCAGAAATTAGACATTTCTCGTGGTGGCAAGAGAAAGCAATAGATAATAGATTTATTTGTCTTTTCTAGTTTCTTGTAGTTTTTATAATTGTTGACTCTTTCATATTTATTATGATATTTTTTGTAAACAATATATGACAATTTAAGTTTGAAGTTTGAAGTTGGCAATTATAACTCATTGGTAATGAATTATGAATATGATGCTTTGTGAAAGTTGAAAGTTGAAACATTTCATTTCATGTTAGATATTTTTTGTTATAGTTTGGTTACTTGGTAATGGTAATGGTTAAAAGTACAACTTTAGTGATCAATGATGATAAATGTTATATATTGAAATTTGAAAGCTTGAAACTTTAAGATTGATGAATCATGACTCAATATGTTGTATGTCACTAACTTGTGGACGTGGTTGATGAGGATTATAACTTCTAGACAATTGATGTTATATGGTCCAATCCATGTTTTTATGTTTTTTATATCTAATTCATCATTCTACATGCTTTTGTTGACATATATGCGTCAAAATATATCTTAAATAAAAATTCGCTCTCAATTCACTCCCAAACCAAGAACGTTTGAAAATGTCGCTCCCCGCTCCCAACTAACCTTGTTCCAAATACCTGGTTGTCTACTCCCTCTGAACTAGGAGCTCTTCTGGTCATCTTGCACAATTCTAGATGTTTGTACAATTTCTCCCTCTCAAACATGAATCACTCTTGTTGAATTTATGCTCGATCCCAGGAGAATCCTCATGCCACAAACTTTGCTTTGTTCTTCTCAATGCTTCCATCTGCTGCCAAAGCCTTGCTAGCCTTCACAATGTACCTACAAACCTCATTAGGATGCCATGGAAAAACGATTATAACCAAGAAAAAAGATACAAAGGCAAGAAGTTGACCAATAAAGTAATAATCAAGGAAGAAAGATATGAAGCACTTATCTTTTGATCTAAGGATTTTAGGAAATTGTCAACTCCCTCTTGATCCTTGCCTTCTAGCAGAAATCCTTGAAATCCATTTGCAATCTCATTAACCTAGAAATGTTCATCCTCCTCCTCATCATCAGCTATTAGTGCATGTTACTTTCCTTCCCTTACTTGCATGAATTGTACAAGCTAGGGTTTCTTCATTCAGCAGATTCATCGATTTATAACACTCTAGGTCTAGCTCTTGGGTTTTATCCACAAACCCTAGGGCTTTCTGAATCATAACCTTCAATTCTTTTCTAGATTTTACAAACCCTAAGTCTACCAGCTCTTCCAAGAACGGCCAATACTTTAGCACAAGTGTTATGACTTTTCGTGCTTTATATGAGAGAGCCTTTCTCCTCGGCTCCCTATGGCTCTGGAGTAACTTTCTTGAATCAAATCAACTTGATCATATCTCAAATGCTTGAAAAACTTTGCCATATACCAATTTGTTCTGGCAAGACCCTAGCAACATATCTCAGTCAATACAATTTTAACTTCAATAGCATATACAAGGCATTTTCTCTCAAAAGCCTCCTTAACTCACAAGGAAGGCTCATTTCAATGCCCTATATACACAGTTGCTTACAAACTTCATAATAGATGCTTTACAACAAACAGTGGTCTCCACCACCAACTCATTGGCATTTCCACAGTCTTAGACACCTTGGATTTGTTCCATAATCTTTTGAGGCCTCTCGGCCCCCACTTCTAGGCCTACATCCTAGTTTGTCCATACCCGAGGCCTTTCAGCCTTCTTGATTATAGGTTGGAGGCCTTTCTGCCCTGAACTAGGGCTACAGAACTCGAACTAGTGCTTACGTCCTCCTTTTAATCACAACAGGACTCAGATGAGGGCTTCAAACCTCCTTTCAATCACAAACATAGTTCGAACTAAGGATTCAACCCTCCTTTCAACCTCAAAGAAAACCTCATCAAGATGATCTTCGAAATGTATGATTGGTCTCTGAAATGAGAAGGGTTAATGCTAGTTGTGCGAAAACAATCCCTAGTAGAATACCTTGAAACAAGTTGGTTTCAAGCTTTCCCAATCTTGGCTCCTTCAAGATACTTCAATGGCTACTCTTTCACCTAGGCTTCGATCCAATGTTGATTTTCTGAAGAGAAATTGAGCTTCTAATCTAATAATTACTTTCCAGTGATTTCTTAATCAAGTCATCTTATGGCACATAAATCATTAAGCAATTATACATACAAAATCTCAACAGTAATGCAAAAGAAACAGTAGAGATCACAATAGCATAACCATACACAGTATACACCAAGATTTTACCCTGGGAAAAACCTAACTAGGGAAGCACCCAGCAATCATTTCTTAGGAGAAATTGTTCAATTCAACAAAAGTGAAATCTTATTTTTCTAGTCAAACTTGGTCAAATAGACCATAGAAACCATGTTAAATTATGGTATGTTCTATGCTTAGAGCAGTTTACTTATTTTTCTTCTTATTATCCACAGATTACCAATCACATATATATATTAAGTAAAGTGCAGATAGAACATTAAATGATCAACAGAAAACAATCCAAGACAAGAGACACAAGATGTGGCAGCTAGCCAGGGACAAACCCCAATGCGGGGAAACCCTTTGATCAAATCTTCTTTTATCTTCAATAGTTCAGCAGAGAGAAATAGTACAAAATCTGAATTCTGTAACTTTATATCAGCAGCAGCAAACCCTAGATCAGCAAAGTCAAACTAGTTGAAATTGACTTCTAAAATACTTGGTCAAATTCTGGTCAACTTGTCCTCGAACAGCCTGAAGAAACAGCCCTAGAACAGCCCCAAAAGTTCAGTCAATTTGCAGATTTCTAAAGTCAACTTGCAGCCCTAAACTAGGGCATTCAATATTGGTCAAACCAGAGGTCAAATCACCTCGATTTTTGCGCCAAAAATTGCGTCTTGCCTAGGAGAGGGAACCACACCCAATCTGCACTTCAAGAAGGTCAACACTTGGTCAATGCTGGTCAAAGAGATGACCTACTGCCCTAGCATCCTCCTTTCCGCGTCTTCCTTGCCCTAGGACGTCTTCCTTTTAGCCACACGTGTGAGAGAGAGAGGCTCCTTTTATGCGTAGGAGAGAGAGGGAGAAGATGAGTGAATTGAATTGTCCAAATGAGGAGAATGCTCATTGTATATATATGCAAACGTTGAGGTTGAATAGACATGACTGTTGGGCTTCGGAGCCTACATAAGTTTGTTGGCCAACCTTGACAATTTGTCCATAATCAAAATAAATTCATATCTCCATAAATACTTATCGGAATCGGATGATCTTTAGATCAATCCTACACCTCTTAATGAGAGGAATCTAGGAAAAATATTAGAAGCCATAAATAAGGTGATCCACATGGAGTTTAGCCACAGTTGCCAATGTTAACACTCCCTCTCAACTAGGGAGAACTTCATCTGCAATCCGTCAGGCTGTCACTGCTATCCATCCATCAAATGTACTGTCCTATACAGCTCGACCCCACTCTGCTCAAACTATGAAGAAGAAGAAATGATCGAGTATGTGTCATACCATCCTCCACTGACCCGAAGTCAGTCTCAGAGTGTGAAACACTCCCACTGATCCCATATCAATATCATTCATCCCAGATCAATGGAGGTCATCCTAGCATAGGGAGTACGGTAGATACAGCGATGCATCCATCGATAGTACTACTATGGTCCCTATCTTCATTTCCCTGCTCATGATCAGATGAGAGGTACTTCCCATGAGTCCCAGACTGCATGGGTAAGATGCCTCGTGAGGTGAACTAATCATCCTGTCCACACGAGAACGAATTATCCTGTCCAGTGGATGCCACGGAAAACTAAGCCTACAGGAGAACTAATCATCCTTCTCCACAATCACAACGGAGAATGAATCATCCTAGCCCACAAGAGAACTAATCATCCTGTTCCACAGTCGCCACAGACAACGAATCATCCTGGCCCACAGGAGAACTAATCATCTTGTTCCACAGTCACCACAAGGTGTCACAAGGGAAGGTTGAACCTTTACCCTATACATAGTGCACCACCAGGGGATGGTGAGTTGCCCTGTGGTCATATGTCGCCCCAAAAAGTACCCCGTGTCCCCCTAGAGCTCCCAGAGCTCAATACATCATACTCAACCCTCATAAGAGCGTCTTTGAATGACACCCAAGTCGTTCTCGAAAAGTCAGGAATTTGACCTTTCCTAGGCTTTGTCAAAATGTCAGCGACCTGTTCATCTGTACCGATATGTTGGAGCCTTATTGCTCCTCGCTGCACCATATCTCAAATATAGTGGTACCTGATATCGATATGCTTGGAGCAATCATGAAATACGGGATTCTCTGATAAACGAATCCCGCTCTGGTTGTCACACAGAATCACAGTGGTATCCAATGTAAATCCAAACAGCTCACTGAAGAGCTTTTGCAACCAAACAGCCTCACAGGAGGCCATGCTAGCAGCGATGTACTCTGCCTCAGCGGTGCTCAAAGCCACTGACTTCTGCTTCCTGCTCATCCAAGATATCAAGGTAGATCCCAAAGAGAAACAGCACCCGGAAGTGCTCTTTCGGTCCACCACACTAACTACCCAATCAGCATCAGTATACCCAAGTAGTCTCACATCTCCGGCAATGTATCTCAACCCATGAGTGATTGTGCCACGAAGATATCTCAACAAATTCTTGGCACCACTCCAATGTGAGTGGTGAGGCTCAACCATATGTTGACTCAATGTGTTGATTGCAAAGCATATATCCGGACGGGAGTTCACCAAGAACATTAATGCCTCGATAAGTTGATAATACTCGGTAGCATTTCGTAAAACAGGTCCAGCAGCACTACTGTTTAACTTCTTGAAGTCAAGCTCCATCGGGGTAGTTACAGGCTCGCAGTCCACCATGCGAATCTCTCCAATATCTTCACCATGTATTTTCCTTGAGATAGAAAAATCTCCCCTAGTTTCTGCCAGACTTACAGTCCTAGGAAATAGTGCATAAGTCCTAGGTCTTTCATCTCGAACTTAGAAGCTAGCTCCCTCTTACATTCATGAATGAGAGGGTCTGCACCTGTTAGAAAGAGGTTGTCAACATATAGCACCAGTATGAGAGCCTTATCATTTATAACCTTAAAGTAAAGGTTAGGGTCGGCTTCACTCCTAGTGAATCCCAGCTTCATCAAGTAGCTATCGATCCTCTCATACCATGCTCGGGGTGCTTGCTTTAGCCCATAGAGGGCCTTCTTCAACCTGCACACATGAGATTCTCAATCATAAATCTCAAATCCTTCGAGTTGCTCCACATAGACCTCTTCTTTGATTGAACCATGTAAGAACGTTGTCTTGACATCCATCTGATGTAGGTTCCATCCTTGCGAAGCAGCAAGGGCTATGATCGAGCGGATGGTGGTATATCGGGCAACAGGTGCAAATATCTCGTCATAGTCTATAACTTCCTTCTAGGAGAAGACACGAGTGACAAAACGAACCTTATACTTTTCCGCAATTCCATAAACTGCATGCTTTATCTTGTAAAGCCATTTTGAAGTGACAACTGCTTTGTCCTGGGGTCTGGGGACCACATCCCAGACATCATTTTTCATAATGGATTCATATTCCTCGGTCATAGCATCCTTCCATACTTGATGCTTGACGACATCTGTGAATGACAAAAGCTCATTTTGGATGATCATGCTCATGATGGTCAGGCATCCTTGATACTTGTTCGGCTTCTTACTTTCACGGAAGGTTCCTCGAGGTGCAATGTGTCCTTCAGCATCATCAAGTGTCCCCCTAAGCCATGAAGGCCTCTTCCTAGAAGAGGAAGGCTCTGGCGAAAGAGGATCAATAGGATCCGTAGGTTCTTCCACATCGGGCATTATCTCATCTTCTTTTTCCTTCGATTCCTTGGGGTCAACACTTCTTTACATCCCCTTAAAGTAGGAAGATTGTCTACCTTACTAAGAGCCATATCTTCGTCAAAGGTGACATCATGACTAACTCAACTTCCCTTTGACCAGCTACATAGATTCTATAGCCCTTAGCATTTTCGCTATAGCCCACGAAGATTCCTTTCTTTCCAGATGCACCCAATTTATTCCTTTTCTCTTTCGGCACATGAAAATATACAGGGCTTCCAAAAATTCTAAAATGAGATACGTCAGGTTTCTTACCGGTGAACATTTCTTCGAGAGTCTTCGAACCCAATGTTTGATGAGGGCATCAGTTTTGTACATATACGGCGGTATTTGTAACTTCGACCCATAAAAACTTCAAAAGTCTTTGATCATGGAGCATAGCATGGACAGTTTCCACAATTGTACGATTCTTCCTTTCCGCCACACCATTATGTTCAGGAGTATATGGCGTAGTAGTCTCCCTCTTAATGCCAGCCTCTTTGCAAAAGTCATGAAACTCATTGGATTCATATTCAATCCCATTATCAGTCCTTAAGATCTTGATCTTCTTTTCGGTTTGATTCTCGATCAAGGCTTTGAAGCTAAGTTGCACGAAACAGGGAAACGGGTACGAGTTTCTGAAACGGGAAGCGATACGAAACGCGACCTCCCCAAATTTTGGAAACGGGGAAACGC
>APFE031721191.1:0-15388 GCA_000404065.3 Pinus taeda | reverse complement strand
ATGGGTCGTTACATACACTCCCCCTTCAGAAAACGTTGTCCCGAAGTTAGAGTTTTTATCTTATCTGATTACTTATGATAGTAATTAGTACCCCCTTCTTAGATTTTAAAATTTTTATTTTAATATCAAGAGACTATAAAATTAGAGTTTTAGGTTTATGATTTTAATGGATAAATCTTACCCTACCCAGGTTCCCAAGCTATTCTAAAATCATCCTATCCTTCCTGATCTCTTCCACTCCCATCCTATCCGTCCTCTACTGGAGTTTGCCATGGCGTCAGTTTTACTGACCTAACCATTCATAAACTCTAAGGTGACAGCGTCGGTTATACCAACCTGATTCCCAGTAGGCATCCGGCAGTCATCATCACACGTCTAGGGGAGCGTGATTCACACAGTTCTCCCATGACTGCAGGGTTCGGAGGATAAACGGTGGGTAACACCTCCACCCCTCCCAGTAGAATTAGGGCTAATACCCTATCATAGAATCTCTTTGAGCTTTAATTGTTTTGAGGTTCTGTCATCACGTGGTCATCCCGATAACTATTTATTATCTGCAATCATACACTTACTCATGCATTCGTAAAATGTGCATCAACATATTCAAAATAACTCATGTATTATTCACATATGATACTACAGTATAACATATTTTACCATATTCTATGCATGTCTTTTGACTTCCATCTAAAATGTATTCACTCCCTGATTTCTATTCCATTGATCATATTGACATGTATAAATAAAACAGATTTACAATATCTTAATTTCTATTAGAAGTAAAATCATTTAACTGTCTTAACTTTCTTTTGACAACTATAATTTAATAAAATGAACCACATATATCGTTTTGGTATCCATGTACCAGCAGAAGTTAAACATATATTATGTCACAAAAGTTCACGTTTATCTATAATCATTCAAAATGTTTCTGAGTCTCTGATTGCAGTGAAGTAAATATATACTAAACATAGTTTAAAGTTCTTCAAAATTGACATAGATTAGGGTATCTTTGACATATGTCCTCTATATTTTCCCAAGTTGCTGATCCAGGACTATACTTGTCCCATTGGACCTTAACTTGGTCCACCAGGCGGTTCCTCAGCTGTCGAACCCTACGTTCCAGTATACATAATGGTTCGACCGATACGACTCCCTCATCTGATACCTGCAATTCCTTCCATTGAAGGTTATGAGATAGATCAGCTATATAATGTCTTAATACAGAAACATGAAATACATTATGAATTTATGCAGGTGAGGTGGCAGGGCAAGACGATAGGCAACGGGTCCAACTCTTTCCACGACTTTAAATGGTCCAATAAATCGGGGTGACAACTTTGTCCCTTTTCGAATCGAATAGTACTTTTATTTGGTTTGATGCGGATGAAAACCTGATCCCCTACTTCATACCTCCTATCAATTCTGTGAGCATCAGCATAACTCTTTTGTCTATCCTGTGCTTCTTTTAATCGTTGTCTAATTTGTCTTACCTGCGCTTTCATTTCATGTATTAATTCTGGTCCTATTATCACTTGATCTTCTAACCTGTCCCAACTTAATGATGTTCTACAAGGTTTGCTGTATAAAGTTTCAAATGGAGGCATTCCAATCGAACTGTGGTAACTGTTGTTGTATGCGAATTCGACTAAGGGTAAGTACTTTTCCTAGTGTGATTGTTGATCCATCACATACATTCACAACATGTCTTCAAGTACTTGATTTACCCTTTCAGTTTGCCCATCAGTCTCAGGATGGTAAGCAGTGCTTAAATTTAGCTGAGTACCTAAGGCTGTTTGCATGCAAGTCCAGAATCTAGAAGTGAATCGTGAATCTCTATCGGATATAATCTTCTTAGGTACTCCATGAAATCTAATAACTTCATTTATGAATACTCGAGCTACGTCAGCAACATCGTAAGTATCTCTTACGGGAATGAAATGGGCGTTTTTTGTTAATTTATCCACCACTACCAAAATGGCATTGTGTCTTTGAGAAGTAAGAGGTCGTCCAGTGATAAAATCCATAGAAATGGTCTCCCATTTAGACATAGGAATGTCGTGGGGTTGTAAGAGGCCCGCTCGGTGACAATGATCTGTCTTTACTTGCTGACATTCCAAACATTTTGCAACAAATTGAATGATATCACGCTTCATGCCTGACCAAAAGAAGAGTTTCTTGGTATTTGCATACATTTTCCCTACTCCAGAATGAGCACAATATGCTACTCTGTGGGCTTCCCCAAGGATGGTATCTCGAAGATCTTTATCATCAGGAATATACATCCTTCCATGGAATCGTAAGATCCCATCATTTTCTAATTCATATCCCTCAAATTTAGATTCTTTTGCCCTTTTACCCTCAAGACTTGCTCTCACCTTTAAATACCAGCTGTCTTTTATAAGATTGATCCAGTACTCGTTGTCTTAAGTCTACTTTAATGGGTATGAGAGAAAATATCCGAGGTCTTCTGCTTAAAGCATCTGCTACTACATTTTCTTTTCCCTTAATGTATGATATTCCGAAGTCATATTCACTTAGGAATTCACTCCATCGCCTTTCCCTGGCATTTAAGTCTCTTTGGGTGAACAAATATTGTAGACTTTGATGGTCGCTTTTAAGTGTAAAACTTTGTCCTACTAGATAGTGTCTCCAAATCTTTAAAGCTAGCACTACAGCGGCTAATTCTAAATTGTGAGTAGCATAGAGTTCTTCATGAGGTTTTAACTTTCTGAAAGCATATGATATCACTCCCCTATCCTGCATCAACACTGCACCCACTCCCTGTTTGGATGCATCAGTACATACCGTAAAATCTTTGTCCATGTCAGGGACTCTTAGGATTGGTGTACTGGTGAGTAGTCTTTTGAGTTCAGAGAATGCTTTATTACATTCCTCGGTCCATTCATACTTAACACTTTTACGCTGAAGGGTTGTAATTGGTTTTGCGATTTTGGAGAATCTCTCCACAAATCTTCGGTAATAACCGGCTAAACCCATAAAGCTTCATATCCCATGTGCATTTTTCGGTATTGGCCATTCCATGATCGCTTTTACCTTCTCAGGATCTACTGAAATCCCTTCACCTGATATGATGTGACCCAAATAATGAATCCTTTCCTGAAAGAATGAACACTTGGATAGTTTTCCATACAACTGACGTTCTCTAAGGCAGGACAATACTATCCGCAAATGGTCTTCATGCTCTTTCTTATTCTTGGAATAGATGAGAATATCATCTAAAAAGACTTGCACAAATTGATCAAGATATTCACAGAAAACACTGTTCATAAGATTCATGAATACGGCTGGCGCATTGGTTAATCCAAATGGTACCACAGTAAATTCATAATGTCCAAAACGTGTTCGGAATGCAGTCTGAGAAATATCATTTTCAAAAATCCTTAGCTGATGATATCCTGATCGAAGATCAATCTTTGAAAAGACAGCAGCTCCTTTCATTTGATCGAAAAGATCGTCGATTCGAGGCATAGGGTATTGATTATTTATTGTAGCTCGATTCAAGTCTCGATAATCTATGCATAATCTTAAAGATCCATCTTTCTTCTTCACAAAAATTACAGGAGCGCCCCAAGGTGATGTACTGGGCCGAATATGTCCTGTATTCAGTAGTTCCTTTAATTGAATTTGCAATTCCTGAAGTTCTAGAGCTGTCATTCTATAAGGCGTTTTAGAGATCGGTTGGGTACCTGGTTTTAATTCAATAGTGAGATCCAGCTCTCTTATCGGGGGTAATCCAGGTAGTTCTTTTGGAAATACATCCGGGAATTCGGCTAACACCGGATATTGTCCTAAGGGTGGTCCTTTTCCTTCGCTTGCTTCT
Source organism: Pinus taeda (assembly GCA_000404065.3). Classification (NCBI taxonomy): domain Eukaryota; kingdom Viridiplantae; phylum Streptophyta; class Pinopsida; order Pinales; family Pinaceae; genus Pinus; species Pinus taeda. Next base: position 11,544 of record APFE031721191.1, on the reverse strand, counting down.
TGAATTACATAAGTCTGACAACCTTTCCTTAAACAACGCTTCATCTGCATTGTTGAAATGTAGCGTAAAGATACTTCCCTCTTGATTCCTTGAATTTGAATTACTTCTCCTTCATCATTTATGCCTAGAATTCTTTTCCCATAACAGTCTACCCAAGCTTGGTGAGCTTCTAGCCAATCCATACCTATGATAAGATCATACGTTCCTAAGGCTGTGACATAAACTTTCAGTTTAGTCGAACAGACCCCTAGGTCAATTTTGCATTGATCCACACTCAAGCCCATGGTTTGGAGTTCTCTTGAGGCCATTTCCACTTGATGGAAATCATTTTCTCTATGAGCTGCCAACCCACATTTGTTTAATGCATATGACGAAATGAAACTATCTGTGGCACCAGTATCAAATAAGATTTTGAGTTTTATACCATTGATAATACCTGAATATTCCACTACAGTGGATTGATGTGCTGCTTGGTCATTGCTGACTACTGCATGAATTCTATGATTACCTCGATTGTTTGATATTGGTTCCTTTCCAGCCCTATGCAATATATTCGACGAAGCTTCTGGGCAGTCACGTTGAAAATGCGGTCCCCCACATCCCCAACAATTAAGCTGCGTTGATCCTCTTGAATCAGGATGTGAATTTCTAGAGAACGAGCTTCGTCCTCTCATGTTGATTCCTCTCGAATTTCTTCGTCTACTGGCAGTCCCTCGAGATGTCCATAGACTGGTGTTTGATGATTCCGCGGCTATAGTGTTTACTGCCATGGGAGCTCTTGTCCCTACATTTCTTGGGGTAAACCTGTTACCGTAAGGTGCCCTCGAGCTAGCTCCTCTGAAGAAGTTTCGGGGAGTCTTTCCTAGAAATCCTGATTGGAAAGGCCTTGCTGGCCCCATATCTTTTTTGATTCCAAGGTGATCTTCTACATAACGATCACATTCGACTGCCTCAGCTACTGATGATGGTTTCCACATGCTTACTAAGGCTCTGATGCGAGGATTTAACCCAAATATGAAGCGTTCAACTTGATGTTCATCAGAATCTAAGTAGTGAATGTATTTTACAAGCTCCATAAACCTTATCTCATACTCTTCCACCGTTTTATTTCCCTGAATTAATGTATGAAAGGCTCTAGCTTGTTGTTGTTGAAAGTATAGAGGTAAATACTTTGCGCGGAACTTCTCCTCAAATAACTCCCAAGGGACATTATCCGATGTAAGGTGCAGTTGCTTCTCCAGATTTGCCCACCAAATCAAGGCACTTTCTTTAATTGAAACACGACAATTTTAGTTTTTGCTGAAGAAGAATATTCTCTTAACCTAAAGCATCTGTTCATTCCTTCTAACCATGCTTCAGCGCGTTCACCTGCTCGACCTCCTGAGAATTCTGGGAGTCTAATTTTCTGAAGCTCCCTAGAAATGTCTTCTTTCGATCTTCTGGGATCAGAATTATTTGGTTCCGCTGAACTGGTGGCTACATGCTGAAATTCCTCTTTGGTTTTAGCCTTAGTTGATTCTTTTAATGTCTCCAATAAGGCTTCCAAAGAGTTCATTATCACAGTCAACTTTGGCGCTGGGGCGATTGATGTTGATAATGGTCTTGGTGGTGACGATGGTGATGGGGATGATGATGGCGACGGTGGCGGCATTAATGGTGGTGATGCTACCTGATCACGTCGTCGTTGCTCATACGTCCTTACCATTGTAATGGTTCCTGAACACATAATAAAATTCTATAAAAATTGAGGTAGACAGTCGAATTTAACACATAATTTTCTTTTGCAACTTCACATTCATAAACGGGTATAGTTTTGCTATTTTTACCCGCTAGGTGGATCTTACTAGTACCGAGGTCAAGGAGGGTGGTCTCGCGACCTCCTTGTCTTAATGCAGGGTATTCTATCCTAATATGAATAATGCAGAAGTGTATGGTTATTTTGCTCTTAAGGTAAAACATCTAAAGTTTATTTACCAAATAACATCCACAAAATGAAAATGTTAATGTCTCGTTACAAGGTACGTCGGTAACATATCCGTCATACCTCAATATAGCTATTACATTTAAAGAAGGTCATACATATTTGTATTTTGGATATATTAACAATTTTTCTTCATCTTCCATTGCCATTTCCTTAGCCTCAGCCAAAGTGGATGGTTTCTTATCCCTCAACACATAAGTGAGGTGGCCACCCACGACTTTTATGAATTTGTCAAGAATGTTGGCTTCAGATGGCTTCAAACGATCATGTATATCTTTGACTACCCTATCAAACTTTTGAATGAGTTCTCGCACATCTTCCCTTCCCTTGGTTATTTGGTAGAACTTTTAAATGTTGAAGGTCCCTTGGGCATTGCATGACCACCTTTTCGTGAATAGTTCCTCGAATTCATCAAAGTCCTTTATGCGTCCAGGGGGAAGGCTAAGATACCAATCTCTTGCTTGTCCCTCAAGTGATAAGGCAAAAAGCATCATGATCCTATCTTCATCAAATATCATTCTAGGGGACAATTGCTAGTAGAATTCTTCAATAAAACCATGGGCAGTCCAAGTAGCATCCCCTTTGAATTTGGGCAATGATTGGTTAAATTTTTCAGGTAATGGCTTGGGATCGTTACTCAATTTCAAAGGGGCAAAGACACTAACCAGGTGTCTTTCAATTCTGGTCATCTTGGTTGATCCCTTTCGGAGTCGGTGCTTGAAGTAGATGCCATCTTTGGAGATGTATCATTGACCTTCTCGAATTCGAGGAAAAGCGAGGTTCCAATAGGTGATGGAGTTCGCTTTCCCCTTTTTGCAACAGCCCTAGTTAAAGGAGGAATGTTGTTGCCTTCAAGTAAACTAGGGGATTGGACAATGAGTGGAGTCGCTAGAGGAATATTTGTAAATGTTGTCAATGAATCAATACCTCAATGATTCACTAGGGAGGTAGACCTGCTTCCTCCCTGACAACGACGCCAAAATGTTACCACTCAAACTAGCAGGGGACTTAAGGGGAATCCCTAAAGGGCAAATGCTAGGCCAAGGGCAACAAATGGAGACTTAGCGCACTGTCACCTCAGCTAAGGCTCCCTTCTATTTACGGACTTTCACCGATGGGAGGAGACCCGATATGTGTGGAGTCACTAATGAATGATAAGTCAATGGATATGAGTGACCTAAACCCTTTCCTAGAAAAGTTTGAAGGATGGAGTTTGCTTGCTTTCTAAGCGAGGTATTATGTATTTCTAGGGAAAGGAAGAGAATTTTGAGGGTTAGGTTCATGGGAATAGACTTGTAAAGGAGTTCCCTAGTCCCTAAAATCCTTGTTAGAATTGGCATCCTGGATGGTTCTTGAAGAATGGTCTTTGAAGGAGTGGGACAACACGGACCAAGTGGACCTCGTCTAGGATATGAGGAAGGTATGAAGCAACCAATGATATTCTTACCTTGGACAAGGTGGGGGAAAGGATCAAGAAAATAATTTCACTTGAAGATGTTGTGTTGACCCTATGAGTTACTAGCCTTGGGGATGGCAGGGCAAGCTTTGATCTCGAAGCTAGGGCTTAACTTTTCTTCCAACTCCATTGTTAGAATGGCTTCAAAATTGGAGGATGGCTAGAGGAAAGGCGAACGCAAGAGACCCTAGGAGATCGAATTTTTTTTACGGCTAGCTTGCCGGGAAATTGATGCCCTAGTCACCCCAATATGGATAGTTCCGGAAGGATGTGAAAAAATGTGGATTTTAGTGACCACCTTTGGTAGATTAGTGCCTTCATCTTTGGGAGAATGGAGTCTATGTTGAGTAAGAGTAGGATTTCTTGGTTTCCAGTCAAGAAGGCCTCAAGATCACTTCGTTTGCCTTCTAGGTCAAGAAGAAGCAACCTTGCAACTTTTATACTTCGATGTGCAAGAGAAATGGCTTGTCAAGGTCAAATTTTACCCCTAGGAGATTTCACTCCTATTACATGGCCCATACATTGAAGGAAATGCTATAATAGAGACAAATTCTACAATTTTAAGCAGTAAATGCATGCAACAATTAGCCCTAGAACAACGAAAATCCCAATCCAACATATATGACAAAAGTAAACAAGAATAACATCAAAAGCATGTACTTACATGTAATAGAGTATAACCGGCCATTCACAATTGACAATAAAGAAGCTCCAAGAGAAGATAGACAAATATCCATACATCAAAACTCATCCATAAAGCTCCAATTCATCCTTAGAAATAGTGTGAAAATCTCAAGAGAAAGAAGTGATCCAAACCAAAGTGATGATGAGAAATGAACTCATCTCACTTTTATTTATACACAACTTAGGAGTTCAAATTAGCCTCCTTGGCTTACATAAGCCCCAAAAATAAAATAATGTGCTATAATACAATTTTTGGTGACAAACCCACCAAACTAGCTCATAAATGAAAAAGTAAACCTCTCAAGAGGTCAAATAATAATCTATGCATGTCATAGGGCCCTCTAAGAGGCCTAATGAGGTCCATGGGTGCCACAATGAAGAATAGGATTCTCAAAAGCAGTGGACAAGGGGTTGGCCCCTTGTAATAACTTGTGGTGCTCCAAATGACATGTGGGGTTACACAGGTGTCCTCATGGGTATCCAAATAAATAGAAGATGCTGTAGATCGTCTGCAAGCATTAGGATGATGGTGTAGGTGATGCCACATCATTGTGTGAGTCCTGGATCATCTGCCAAGTGTATGGTGTAGATCTGGGGTGGGCTGGGCATGACGGATCTGTTGATTTGGGGTAGCATTGGATGTGCTCTAAGCCTCAAATTTTGCAGGGAGGCTTGGGCACATGTATTCTGAAGAACCCAAAAAACGTTTTGGGAAATTCCACTAAGAAGTGATTTTATTTAAATAATTAATATTTTTAATGGGGTTCCTAAGTTTAAATTAAAATATTAATGGGTATTAATCTAATCAGGGGTGAAACTTCTAGAAAAAGACACAGATCAAGCCAAAATGATCTGAGCCTCTGTTTAAGATTTAATCTAGGCCATTGGTTGTCCAACAAGAAGATATAAGAAGGGGTTTGAGGGTCATTTGGAAAATACAGTGAGAGATCAAGGAAATCAATTTTTTGAAGTGAGAAGTTATCAGGAGGAAAAATCAATTGAAGAGATTTCTTGTAGCTGAGGGACAGTGAGAATCTGGAAGAAGGAATTTCCAGAGAGTACGAAGTAGAGGGAGAACAAAAAGACGTCTAGAGGAAGGCTGACGCAGAGGCAACGTAGTCCTTGAGGGGAAGTCGAGTTTCCTGCTAAGGGAAGTCAAAATTCAGCGGTAGGAAGCCGGGGTGTGAGTACTGGAAGGCATAAGATTGATTTTCTTAGCCAACAGAGGATCCGAAAGAGGGGCAACATAATACCCAACTAGGGTGACGCAAAAACTGTTGAGAGAGACGCAATTCTGCGCAGAGGCCATGGAAGGGGTGAGGCAAAGCCTCCAGTTCAGCAGGATCAGTCACTGATTCTTCAGTGACAGGGTGAGATCATTTCACCAGTCTTTTGTTCAATATTCTCTTTGTATTGGATTGCTAGTTGAGCATCCTAGAATTGTACTCAGATTTTCTCATGCATAATAATAAAACCCTCAGAGCTGCTGCACCGGTTTTCCCGCACTGAGTTTTTCCGCGGACTATTGTCCAAAAATAACGCTGTCCTATGTGTTTCTATTTTCCTTGCTCAGTTTCTATGTTTCAGAATCATATTTAATTTGGTGTAGGCTGCTTCAGTAATTTACTTCAATGTTTCAAGAAGAAATCTGAAATAAGTTTGTAATTTAATTTACGATCTAGGTGAAGTAGATTCAGTTGGTTGCTGTAGGATTCCTGAGATTGTTAGATCTAGGAATTTTCACAGGATCAGGTGCATCCTCTTCGTCCAATAAGTGAACTACGGGCAATCTCTGAATGGCTGTGGGGATCCATGGAGTGCAATCTACTACTGTGGAGGCCCATGGCTCTCGACGTTTACCCTATATGTGCCAATGTAGCCCTTTGGGGATTAGGACCCTGTATAGGGAGACCAAACCCCAAATCGAAACCAACTGCAATCCTGCATAAGATCCAATGCGTCCCCTAGCCTTCCAATACAACAAGTCATTAGAGAAATCGAGTGAATGAGCTTACCTAATCATGGACCACAGGTGGGGACCTCATAATGGCCTGCCCTTCCATAATGGGCTTCAGGATGTGCCAATGTCTCCTACATTCCAAATGGGGTTAACCAAGCACCCTATTAGGTTGTTTCTACTTTTAGAGGGGACAATGTTCAAGGTACATCCTTCAAAAGGTGGTGGCATGTGACAGATATGGTAAATGAAGTAGGGGATGAAAAGGGGTAGCCCTGGGTCACATGTCGGGGTACATGGATAGCTAATGAGAGGGAAGCCCACACTTGGGTTTATAATGTATAGGAGGGAGCAATAATGGTACATGAGGTGCTTCGACCTTGATTTTTTCACCCTTCTTTTATGCCTTTTGTCTTTTTTTATGATTTTCTTTGATTGATTGCTCGGGGCTTAAGGGGTTAGAGCATGACGTGTAAGATATAACAGTGGAATCCCCTTTTTTAAGATTGAGGTGGTTCATTGCCACTAGGGATTGGGACAACCATGGGTTCCTATATGATGAAGAAGGCCCATAGAACCTACAATTACCAAGTTCCATTTTAGATCAACAGTGAAATAGGTAGTCTGCGCATTCATCGTGGCCAAACATTATAAAGGAAGAAACAACATGTAGGAAAACTATCTTAATATTGTGAAAATTTCCTTGAAATGCAGTAACTGGAAATTCCACCCGGAGACAGTTTTATTAAAATAATTAATTATTTTTAATGGGACCCTAAGTCTAAACTTAGGAAATTAAAATAATTAATGGGTATTAATCTAAACTCTGGGTGTAACTTCTAGAAGAAGACGAGGATCAAGCCAAAATGATCTAAGCCATTGATTAGAAGTTAATCTGGGCCGTTGGTTTTCCAACAAAAAGATATAAGAAGAGGCTTGAGGGGCACTTGGAGAATACATTGAGTTGAGATCAGAAGATCGAATTTCTGAAGCACAACAGTTGCCGGGAGAGAAATTCGAAGTGATCTTTTGCAGTGAGGGGCAGGGATAGTTCTGGTTGAAGATTTCTCCTGATCCGGGAGTACTCAGCAAAGAAGGCAGAGATATATCCAACAGAGGCAGTGCAGAGCCAGAGAGGCTGACGCAGGGTCATGTAGAGGCAACGCAAAAGTCTAGAGGGAATCTGTAAATTTGTTGGAGAATCGATTTTTAGAGCCAGTCGCTGAGGTGTGAGCCCGGGAGGGCAGAAGTCGAAGTCTCAGAAGCAAATCAATCAGCCGAGAGGAGTGACGCAGACCCCACTAGCTGTGACGTAGGGCCTACACAGTGATTGCGTAGAGACTGTGCAAAGGTAGCCAGGCGCTGGCCATTTAATGGCTGGATCAGCCAGGGTCTCCAGTGATAGTGTAAGATAATCTCACTCATCTCTCTGTTAGTAATATTCTCTGTACTGGATAGCCAACATGGCATCTAGAGATTGTAATCAGAATTAGTACTGCATAACAATAAAAACCTCAGCTCTGTTGCACCAGTTTTCCCACATTGGGTTTTTCCGAGGACATTTGTCCAAAAATAACTGTGTGGATGTGTTGTGTATTTCTTTCTTTTTTAGTTTCTTATTTCTGCATTTTATTTTAAATGGTGAAGGCTGCAGTGTATTAGTTTCAGTGTTTACTGTAGGAAACAATAAATAATTTTGTTTAGTAATTAACAAATAGAAGAAACGTAATGCTGCAGTAGAAATTTGGGCATCCAAAATTTCACAAATTCTTCACAATAAAATTACGCTACGGAAAAAAAATGGAACTGAGAAAATAGATGTGCACACAATAAAAATGACACCAATATTTTTGGACTAATGTCCTCGGAAAAAACCCGAAGGAAAATTGGTGCAACAGATGAGGGTTTATTTTTATTATATGCAAAAACAAAATATGAATACAATAAATCTGGATGCCAAACTAGCAATTCTCCAACAAAATCTCTAACTCCAACTTTGAGGGAAAACTTCCCTTCTCAACAAGCAATTCAACCTCTTCTTGGCCACTCGAACTAGCACTCGGATCATCCCTGCGTAGGCTTTTGCGTTGCCTCTGCACAGCTTGTAACTCATATTCCCTGGATCTGCTTCGATGTGCCTCAAACCGACTCTCTCTGCCATTGAGATGATTTCGCTTGGCCTCTGGAAAATTATATTGTCCTTCAGCTACTGAATCGACCTCCTACTTTGTTGAATCGAACTGGTTCAATGGAGGCTCTACTCAGTCCCTGCGCAACCTCTCTGTTGGATTTCCGGCACTGGAACTCCACCAGAAATCCATGTTGCTGCTCCCTCAATCACTGTGCTCTGGCTCGAACTCTCTCCTGCTGAATCTCTGCAACTGGATAGTTCGATCTACCCAAGGAAATCCCTCTCCCTCTCACTCGATGTATCTATCTCCATCCCCATCAACCTGCTCCTATAATCTTCTCTTTGGATCACCAACGACCATGATTAAATCATTATCAACGGCTAAGATGATCTCAAACTCAATCCATGTGAGTTTTTAGAGCTTTCTCACCTTTCCTTGATTAGTTCCTGTTAATTAACCAATTTTCTCAAGTTAGACTTAGGAAAAATTTAAATGATGGTTAATTAATTTAATTAAGGCGTTTCAGAAGCTTATCTTGCAAAACCTTTTCTTGGTTTTGAAGATCTCGTGTTCTTAGCCTCTTTAACACAAATCGAGACTAGAACCCCTATTTGATGTTGTTGACACCTAATCATAGGAATTGGGTGAACAACTGTAATTAGTGTAAATAAATAATAGAGGAAATGGAGAGTCATCGGGAGATGAACTGAACAGTGTCTCCCTCTTGTATATAATAATGAACAACCTGAATGAATAAATTAATCACATTTGAAGAGTTACCTCCTGGCCTGACATGGTATCAAAGCCAACCTCTATTTTTATTTTTCTGCATTGTAACTCCTGTCAGTTTCCTGCCCTCTGTCTCTTTTCTCTGCCGAATCTCTGCATTTGGACAGACCGTCCGCATTCAATGCGTAACTCTCATAGAAGTTGTTTGGAGCGGACCTGCAAACAATAGTTGAAGTCGTTGAAGCCTTGGTGCTGAGAGATGGAACATGTGCGTTAAAAGACTATGAGTTGGGTCGAAACTTGGAGGTGTTGCGGCGTTTGGTAAGTGCTTTCAATAATCAGAATTCATTATCAAGCAGAAGATTGATGGTCAATGGCATATATGCTAAATGCATGAAGTTTTTTGTCGGTTGAATGGCGCTGTACACTGGAGTGATTGTGTACGCGGTCCCCTCGGCTCCCACAAGTGTATTCACTATCCCGCGGTCCCCTCGCTCTCCTTCCGTTGCAATGTATTAAACCACCTCTGTGCACTCCTCCCCACTGCGCAACAAAGCCATATGGTATCCCCCGCCATACCACACTCTGCAAACAACGAGACTTGGTTGCCAACCCATCCGAGAATACACAGTCATGTGATATGTGGTATAGCGCCTCCCGTGTTGCAATATTATGGTGTGGCATCACAACGCTCCACCAAACTCGAATACCGCTCAGCTAATACGCTTCATATCCCGCACAACGTTTACCTAAACATGCTGTTCCATATATATAAGGCTGGTATATATATACGATGTCCCAATTTTGTATAACAGTGTTTCATATATAACGCTTGCTGCATTTGGCTCCTACGCTATCCCAATTCTGTATAACATTGTTTCATATATAACACCTGCTGCGTTTGGCTCCTATGTTGTCCCCCATATACCACCTCCCCCAAAATTCTCCCTTCCTCATATACCACCTTCCCTAAATATTCTCTTCTCCATATATTACCTCCCCAAAATAATACTTCTGTTTTTAATATATCAGAGTGCAATTTTTAACCACCAAAAGTGCATTTTTTTATATATTGGCAGCAGGGTACATTTTTTTTTTAAATGCATTCATTGATATCTATTGTGGGAGTGGTTCTCATCGGGAAGGAGAACTATCTAGAATGGTCGCGGAAAATCAAACACTCTCATTTTTAATGAGCTGTGGAAATGAGTGTGTGTTGGAAACGGAGACAAAGAGCCAGAACAACCTACCTCAGACAAGGAATTCGCCATTTGGGAAAATAAGAACAGCAAGGTTTATGCATTGATTGCAGGATTAGTAAATGAAGAGGTGAGTCACCATATTTTGCCATTTTCAAATGCTTTCGAAGCCTTACAAAAATTGAAGGAACTCTATGACTCACACTCTGCACTTGAAGTTGTTCAACTCATGATTAAATTGTTTACCCTTGAATTATAAAATGATGATCCTCTTACTCTTGCAACAGAAATAAAATCTATTATGCATGATATCAAAGTCACTAATGTTGAACTGGATATTCCTCTAATAGCTTTTCTCAAGGCACTTTATCCCACTTACTCAAATTATCTTGAGTCATTGCAAGCAAATGGAAACCTCGAAGATATTACCTTTGACTCCCATGTGAAAAAAATTGTTGAAAGAGAAAAAGCTTTTGGGAAGAAGACAACCTATTAGTCTTCTGAAGAGGCTGTGTGCCTTACACATAGAGAAAAGAATCTTGCTCAAGATTCTTCCAGAGGAAGAGGTGGTTGAAGAGGAAGAGGAACAATTTTCAGAGGCAGGGGGGGCAGACACTCTCAAGGAGAAAAGTCAGATTTGCACTGCATACACTGCAAAAGAGATGGATCACGTGATGCATCCACATGCAAGTTGCCTTGGGACAGAATTGAGTAGGAAAGAAACCAACCCAAAGGTAAAACTAATGACAAAGAGAAAGGTAAAGCACCTCAATCCGCTCACTATGTTGTGGCACACTGTAATATTGGAGTAAATAAAGGCTTATTTAATGCTTCACTTGCTTCTTGGGAAAATGATTGGTTGCTTGATTCAGGAACAACTTGCCACATGAATTTTAGAAGAGATTTTTTTGAAGAATTAACTGACGATGTTGTTGAGTGGCAACTTGATTGCTTGGATAGATTTGAAAATGAAAAATCATTTCAAGAATTTGATAATCAGATTCCACATCTTGAAGGGAGGATTCCTATACTAGATCAACCTGTGGAATCTTCTTCTAAAGCACTCTCTCCCCCACATGAAACTCCAACAATGGATGATACTTTGAGTGATGTGATTGACAGAACTAGGAGACGAAATATTGATTCAGTTCCAACTCAATCAACGGAGCAGAGTAGACCATCTGAGAAAGGTCCCCCAAAGTGGTTGACAAAGACACTTGAAAGTGTTTATCTTGATGAGGTTGGAAAGACAAGAAATAGAAATTCAAGCTGGCGAAATGGAGGTGATGTAGATGACTCTGATTCACCTGTTGATATGGATGTTTCTTATGATTGTGAATTGAATTTGTCTACAGATTTTGAACCAACTTCCTTCAAAGAAGCTGCTTCTCATGATGAATGGAAAG
>APFE031721153.1:58057-93021 GCA_000404065.3 Pinus taeda | reverse complement strand
CAAGTGTAACTTCTGATTTCACATTTTGATCTAAGGCAGAAAACAGGGCTATGTTTCTTGTCATATGGTTGCTGCAACTTGAGTCTAAAAACCATATGTCTTCACTATTTGTTTCAGCTATGTTACAAGCTAACAACACATTATCTTGACTGATGTTTTTTCTATTGACATTGGCATTTGGTCTATTACTCATATCTTGTTGCTTCTTCCTACATTCATTGGCATAGTGCCCATAGTTTTGGCAGTAATAACATTAGACATTGGATTTTTCATACCTTTGTCCTTGAGCATGATGTAGTCCTCTTTGTTGGTTGTTTCCTTGGCCTTGGTTCTGATTTGGATTGCTGCCTCTTCCTTGAGCATTTGCTGGGTTGTTCCTTCCACCTCTGTTTTTGCTTCTACCTCTTCCTCTCTTGTTTCCTCTGCCTTGACCTCTTCCTCTTCTAAAGGACATCTGGGTCTTGAAGGCTTGCTCTAGAGATGAGTTTTCATTTCTACTCAACCTTTGCTCATGTTTTATCAGTGATGCATGGAGTTCATCAACTGAAAAGTTTGAGAGATCCTTTGTCTCTTCTATGGTGGTGACAATCACATCAAACTTTGAGGGTAGGACCCTCGATAGTTTCTCCACAATCCTCCTTTCTTCAAGAACTTCTCCATGAGTCCTCATCTGTGTGACCAATCCAATCACATGTGTAAAGAATGAGTCAATATTGTCTGACTCTTTCATGTTCAGATTCTCGAAATCTCTCCTGAGAAACTGTAGTTTTGCTGTCTTCACTTTTTCCATGCCTTGATAGGCTGTCTTGAGGGTTTTCCATGCTTCTTTGGATGTCTTAGCTGCTTCTATCCTTGGAAACTCACTCTGGTCCACTGCTTGATACAAAAATACAAGGGCTTTTGAATCCTTCTTCCTATTTCTCTTTAATAGATCTTTCTCTGCCTGAGTTAATCTATTAAACTCATTTTCATCAGTTGGTTCTTCAAAACCATCTTGAACTAATTCCCATAAATCTTGACAAGCAAACAGGGCTCTCATGGTTATTGCCTAATAGTCATAGTTTTTCCCATTGAACTGTGGGAATTGAGGATTAAACATACCCATGCTGGTGCTGGTGCTAGCCATTTTAGCACTCTCAGCTATGCTTCTAAATCCTTGACTGTGTATTTAAAATACTTACTGTTTCTTCAGCAATAACACAAAAACAACTTTGAGGAATACCTGAATCCTTTTATTTGAGACTTCACTTTGCTGGAGAAGATTTACTGCTGCAACAAAAACTCCTCCCTTCAGCTTCTTTGACACCTTCAAAGAGCCTAGATCTGCTCTGATACCACTGTTGGGGATTTTTCTGGTAAAATCCCCAAAACAAAAATTAACTGAATACAGAGCAATGCTCTGTTTCTCTCCTCAGGATCTTTTGCACAGGGAAGTAAATAAAATTTCTGAGAACAGAGATTTTTCACACCAATAAAACCTTTATATTCATTAATAAAAAGCCTGATACATATTCCTTCCTCTCTCTCAGAGGGATTCACCAAAAACTTTCACCAAAAACAAAATTACTCTGCCTCTGTTACAAATGATTTTTACACTGTTGTGTAAAATCTTCATTCACATTTACTGTTGTAAAAGATCTTTTACATTTACTGTTGTAGAATAAAAATTCTTACATGTGTTGTAAAAGTTTCTTACATAACTTTTAATCTCAAAGATAAAATCCACACAGTCATTCTTCATTCGCTCTTGCTCCCCTTCATGTGAGCAATAAAAAAAAATTACATAGATGCCTTCCATCACACGATAGTCAACACATAACAAAATGAAATTTCATATACATATGCGTTCCTTTTTTTTGTTACAAATCTTCAACCTTGCACTGCTGTGCAAACCTCTGGTTCTTCAACCCTCGCTGCTGCGAACACTTTCTCTTCTCATCCCGTGTGCAATAATAATACAAAGTCAACACCAAAACAAAACTATATGGTGTACATACCATATGGGTAAACTATTAAAAATATTACATGACGTAAAAACTTTAAATACTTTACCTAAGACTATGACAAAAGTATTAAATGCATTAAATGAAACGTGCGGTAAAAACCAAAAATAACGTTCTCGCAGGTTGAATGAGATCCTTGTCCGTTGACTTGATCGGACGCAATTCACACACCTAACTCACACAAACCAATCGAAGTTTAGTGTCCGGGGAGTGGGTGGTTTTGTGTTCGTACACAAGATGCGTGTCATTTAGTCAGCGTGTTCGGAGGCCCTCTGACAAATACAACCTTTTGAGAAAATCGATGCGAAATGAACTTGTGGTTTTCTGAAGTGGTTTTTTTGGAGTTAATGCGGGCAGTTGGAAATTAATATTTCAACAGCTTCTAGGGTTTAGGATCTTTTGAACACACCCAAACGGATCTCTCACCATATAACCAATGGCATCTTGCAAGCTAGATTCGTCATCAAAAATGGAATTGGGGTTGGGATCAACGATCGAAAGACTGTCGGGGGCAATAAACAGGTTATTCTTCTTGAGAAACCTGGCGTTGCCATGGCCAGCAACGAGCAGGAAGGAGATGATAATCAGGAGCGCCATTATATTGCTGTTCATCATAAAGCTCGGTGTTAGCAGATAGCCGATATGATATGAGAGAGAGGTACAGAGATAGCAAATGAATGTATGATATTAGATGAGTTTAAAGGTAGACAATATGATATTTGACGGATTTGCGGGAGAAGAAGATATGTCAAGCAGTAAGAGGAAACGGGAACACAGAGAGTGGGAAGACTTGGGTGGGGAAACATGGGAAATAATGCGAATATTTTATAGACAGAGATATTGGGAGAAAGGAAACTCCCACGCCGCCTTCTCTGACGTGCGTGCGTATTCACGGTTATCACACAAGTGCAAAACTGTTGACGAAATGCTTCAGTCCTTTTTCAATTGGGTGGGCAGTAGCAGTGGACCAGTCACCGGACAGTTGAATTTCAGAAATCACCTGTAAGTGAACGCCGTTGCCAGCGCCGGACGGGAGGCAAAGGGATAGATGGGCATCTTGAAACCTTCGTACAAGGTATAGCACACAAGGCGGTTGGACATGTAAGTTTCGACGAATTTCAGGTGTCTATTTGTTTTCTTGGCTAATATGTCACGTGCTTGTAAAGGCACTTTTCTCGAGCTAGTTGCGTCACGGTGTACGCTAAAGGGTTACTATTCAATGAATCACTTTTCTCGAGCTCGGTGCGTCACAGTGTACGCTAAAGGGTTAGTATTCAATGAATCCTACTTCCTTGGGAAAGAATCAAATAAAATATCGATAACTATTTTAATTCAAAAATTGAACCCAACCATCTACAAGAAAAGGATAAGATTAGTAGAAAATCACATGCCATAGTGTTAGGAGAATAGTAGAAAATCGCATAGCAAAGTGTTTTGGGAAAATGAAAAGGTTTCATTATTGCCTACCTAGAGTTTAAGGATATAAAATTATTTTCATATAAATGAAAATTTGTAAATATTGAGATGGAAATATCACATTCTTTACTTTAATAAAGCCAAAAAAATAGTTTTTTGAGTAGATATTGTAGTTGCGGTTATTTTTACAATTATTTTAATTATTAATCCGTTTTATTTTATAATAAAAAAATGTTTACTTTTTTATTATGTAATTCAAAAAATATTATAATTATTATATAAAACATGAATTTTAATTGTCTCCAAAGATATATTTATAGTTGGTTTGATTCCATGTTAAGTATGTCATACTTTCGAAAAAAAATAAAAAAATTTTAAGCTAATGTTGACCAATCTAAATATATATGACTTTTAAATCCTATTAATAGATTATGATTTAATAATAAAAAATACAATTTGTCTTCCGTATGTAAAGTATTCATAACTTAAAGAATAATAAAATCCAATTTTAGCTAATGTTGACCAATCTTAAATTATATATAACTTTTTAATCTTATTAACAGATTATGATTAATTATTAAAATAAACTTTGTATTTGAATGGATAGTAAATTATCTCACACGTTTAATAGTTCCTTTATAATATACCAGAATTTGAATGAATCGTAAATTTACTTTTAACAAAAAAATTTACCACATTATAATTCTAAATTAAATAAAATTTTAGACATTTTTACTTCAACTAAAACCAATACCATTTAAAAAAAAAAAAAAAATAAACATAACGAATATAATATCTAACTCCAAAATATTTTATATTTGTTTTAACTAAACATTTATAAAATTAATTTTAAAAGGAAAAGCACTCCTAAGTGCCACTGACGTGTGTGGAAGAGGTCAGTGTTGTTATCAAACGACGTGTGGTTCACTCACGCAGAGAGGAATGCTATCCCCAACGACGAGACCTGTTGAGCACAATATCTGGATTAAAAGATTGGGCACAGTCTTGGGGTTCGATTGGTAGGGCCATCCTTAAGTTGATTACAGATTCCCTGAATATTCAGGAATCCGACGGATATGGGTGTGGTCAATTTTTTGACTACGCCCATGTCCGTCAGATTCCTGAATATTCGGGGAATCTACAATCGAATTAAGCTCATCGGATTGGTAGTGTCTCAAAATTCTCGACACCGCATGGAGGTTAATGGCAGAAATATCTTAGACCAATATGTATTAGAATCATGCCTTCCTTGCAATCAATCTTGTTGCTAAACTTCTGATTTATACATTTTTAATTATTTCTCTGGCATAATCTGTGCTTGTAGAAGGTATGTCTTGTGTGTCACATGTTGTGGAACAGAGCATTCATGTTTACACTATATTGAGGATTTGGTTGTGAATTGTCCTTAAAGGAGCGATATGGTCATAGAATCAGTGGAATGCAACAGCTGAGACAATGCACATATACTGTTCTTCTAAGGAGATCTCAACATCCTTATAATTATCCTACCGCGCCTGTAATGTTTTCACCTTTATTTCATTATAATGGCATATTTGATGTGATTATTTCAAAACCAACACAACAACATGACCCAAGTCAATGTTTTGAAAGGTGTGGGAATGGTTGATTTATTTTTTTTATGAATTCAATGTTGTACTGCATCAGACCACCTAGTTGCTCAGAACGTGGTAAAGTCGATTTATTGAGCCTATGCTATTCTTAATTCTTAATACGCTAGAGAAAAACTTGGTTCTGTTGATTGCTCCACAGTCTTCAATGGCTTCCAAAGACTCACAATAAATATTTAATAGCGCCTGTTGCGCCTATCGGATAGCACAAAAACATTGGAGAGGTATGTAAGCTTTGGTTTTATGTGTGGCCATTCATTTTACTATGTATTTCTCTATACAGATGTATTGGAAGGAAACATTGGAGATTAAAGGTGAGAGGCTATGTATGAACAAACCAGTAGAGAAAAACGGGATTTTGGAGAAAATTTTGTGTTGTGGCCATTATTTGCTCAGCACTGTGTTTGTTGCACATACATGAGGAATGATTTCTTGTGACGATAGTTAGCTTCTTTTCTTGTTGTCTGTCCATTTAATTATTGTAGGGTTAAACGATAGTAGGGCAATTGTATACTCCTAATTTCTGAACTATGACTTGATTTCTCATTAGTGATCTCTTACGTTGTCCACATCCACAATTTTTCATTGTCAACTACCCATTTGCTTGAAGTCAGAGTTGTTGCAGTAGCTTTTGGTTTGCTTTTGGTCTTTGTTGCCCCCTTTGAATTGGTATAGTCATCTACATTGGAAAGCACTGGATCTCAGGCTATTGGTGGGGTTAGTTGTGATCCAAGCTTGGGCATATTCGTATCCATACAGCCTTCTCACCAAAATATTAAAACATCTCTGCAAAATTCACAAGAGAAGATCGAGTTTCTACAACTCGAATCCCAATTCCAAAGAGATGAATTTTAGCATAAGCATTATGATTGTGAACTTGTTTATTTTCATAATTTTCTTTTCAATCTTGACTTTCATCAATAGTCAAAGTTTAATTAGACTTGTAAAGACATTTCAAGAGAAACATTTTGTGCAGTATAAAGACAAGTTTAGGAAAGTATAAGCGAGAGTCATTTGCATACTGATGAGAAGCCTATTGTTCCCAAGACCTTTATAATATTGTGGGAAGAAATTACACAACAAACACAAAACTGGTTTGGGTTATAACAAATATTTCCTCGATAAATATTTTCATCTTCCTAATCTTGTTAAACCTATACAATTTCAAAGTGTTATACTTCTAGATGGTGTCGTTCCAAAGAAAGTTAATCAATGTCAACAGTGTACCAGAGTTGGACATGTGAAAGATTGGTGATTTGGTATTCACCCGTGTGAGAATTGTAGAAAGCATAATCAGCACTCAATCAAATTTTCCAAAAAAAAGCCTACTGCAAGAGAGAAACTAAGTTTCAGATGGATTTCTTCTTCAAATTAGTAAAAAACAACCAAGAAGATTTACTGGTCATGCCACAAGATATGTTCAAGAGTGTTGACCAGCCTTGTTGTGATGAAGAATACTTCTCATCCTGTATCTGGAAATGGAGGAATTGTTGATTGTCATCTACAGGTTTGAAGATTTGTCAACCCGGCCTAAGTGAGAGATCCACAAATGAGCTTGAACAAAAATCTATACTAGTTAGAGTCATAGTTGTAGCCAAAGAGGCTTCAATTTTTTCTAGTTGAGTTGTTTGTGAACGAGCACTTCAAGATTTAGAATTGTTCGAGGAATTACATTGATAGGTCTATATTTTGTGGTCACCCTAAAACCATAGTTTTGGTTATTCTAAGAACTGCGATGAAGGTTCCAAATTTGGTGTTGGTTGGGACCTTAAGTTCTCCCACATTGGTTTGTGGTCATCCTTAAAAACCATTTCTGAGACACATTCAACTCTTGGTTGAGATGAATTTTTTCATTTTGAGCTCTCATTCTTGGACTTTGATACATCTCTTTGGATCAAGGGGGGAATGTTAGACAACTAATACTTCGGATTAAGCTTGGGTTAGTTTGTGTTAGAGTGATTCATTATTAGATTCCAAGAAGACCTGTAAATTGATTCAACAATTTCTTGTATGTATTAATATGTACACATTATACATCACTCATTGAGATCAATTAATATATATTTGATTTGGTTTCCAATAGCGGGTGTCTTACAAAACTATGTTGATTGAATTCAAAACCAAATTTGATAACCAAAGAAATATGTTCATTTTTACCCTTAGAGCTGTTTTATTGAACAAAGTTGTGCCAATGTGTCTAATTGAAGAAACAATTCCTCCCCAATTCAAGTTGACTAGAAAAATCTAGCAAGTAGACTAGGTAACCCTCAATGATAGAATTTTGTGCCTAAATTCACTCCAATAAAGGAGGCAACTGATTGAGATCATACAATTCCCTTGCGTTCTCAAACAAAGTAGGAAAATAAATATAAATGTAAAATCATAATATGGGAACCTTCATATCTTAATAATAACAAAAGTTTCTTTAAACCAAACTATGCAATTTAACATTGTCTAAAGAAACTAGTAAGAGAAAAATGCAAGAGTAGTTAAAACTATCAAACATTTCATATATGCAATATCATGGTATTTCTTGATGAATGAGATAAAAATTTAAGGACCATACGACATTCACATTCAGTGAGTGAAATGAAATGGAATACGTGCCTTCAAAATTAATAAAGTATCAGGGAATAAAGTTCTCAGTAAAATGTTTACAAAATAGGATTTTTAATTGCACGTGGTTTTCCAATTAAAGTTAAATAAACAATGTTGAACCCATGTTGGGATGCATATCAGAGTCATAAGCCTAGATAAACTACAAGGTTTGGTGAATCAAGTCATTTCCTTTCCTCCATATCATGACCCCTTCTTTTATGTCATTTTTTCCTTTTTATAATTCATTAGGTCACTAATGCAGTTAATTTTGTGAATTCTTCTAAACTTCTCAAGAGGTTCCCTTTTTATTTTTGGCTTTTGTAACTTCATACTAATATGGTGGACCCAACACTAATATTTGAAATGGGGTTGACATTAGATCTTCAACCATTGGATAACTAGGAAATGTTAACTATTATACTTGTTCTAATGTCATTGTTAACAGGGGTCTTTTGTTTCTCAATCAAGAGATGAATTTATAATTAGATTCATCTAGGATTGGGAATTATTTCATTTTCCTCACATCGATACCTATTTTTGTATCAAAAGTATATGTTAGGATTCAGAGCTCCTCCTGCACTTGTGAAATGGAATCCAAGAATGCGAAGTCTAGGTCAATAACTTCTTGAAAATAATTATTTCCCTGATACCTATAATGATGTCTTTAAATTATCCTTGATGAGTCCTTTCCTTTTCTAACACATCTTTATAGATGGTGTCAGGATAGCTCCATTTGTTCAACGTCCAAGGTGGTGGAAGACCTTATTCAAAAGCCTTTGAAAGTGGCCTCTAAATTTCCACCAAAAGCTTTTGACTTCCTTGCACTTCTTATGTGATGCAGTGATCAAACTACTTTTGGCCTTTATGAACATGATCTCCATGATGAAAGTAGTCCTCTCATGAATTTCAAGGAGCTTTAGATTATTGGAAGTCTGGCTATTGATGAAATTGATCTCATTATCTACCACTCCTACTTTTTTAGCCAACTAATCCCAAGCATTTTTTATCGTAAGGATCAAATTATTTTCTAATGTATTTGTGTTGATTAAGATTGTGAAATGATCCTTTAACAAGTTCATTATAGACTTGATCCAATCCGAGATACAATTCTTGGAACCTGTGAGTATTTCCTTGGCATCCATTTTCTGACTAAGGATCCTATTCACCTCTTCATATGTCAACTTAAGATCTACAATCAATTTATCTTTTTGAGAAACGTTAGAATGGAAAGATATAGATGCTCATTCAGGTCATCTAGCAATTTCTATAAATCAGAGAGCCCAAAATATTTAGCTCAATAGTCCTCTTGGAGACAATATAACTTTGCATTTAGCCTATGTATTTTTTCTTGATCAAATCCTTCCTCTATGATATCTATCTTAGGGATTAATTTATCTTTCTATAATCTTTCTAGTAGGACTGAGGTAGATTCATATTCTAATATTTTAATGGCCTTCTCTTGTTTGGCTTTAGCTTTATCAAGATCTTTGACTTGGTTTTTAATCTAAATTTATCCTTCTCGATTTCTATTATCTCATTACTTTGGTTTTATTTATTGATAGGCATGTTTAACTTCCCTTTAATCTTGGAAAATTCATTATCCTTCTCCCTAAGCATATCTGCAAGAGACGCTTAGTCCTACATGGGTGCTCAACTCATAATAATCTTATGTTGCAAATTATCAATGGCAGATTTTGCTCTATAACTAGCATTTTTTAAGCATTACCTTTCTTCAATTCTCTCGATTTGTAGTATAATTTTGGGGACATTGATAGAAGCTTGAATCTAATCTCTAGGAAATGGATCACATATATTCCTATTCTAATCAATTTTGATTTGGGGAGGCATATTTTCTAAATCCATAATAATCTAAGTAGTTTTAGAATCTTCGAGCCTTACCTCTTTTCTTGACTTATCTACTTTAGGCTCCATGACTTCCATTTGAAATTGTTCAGCCTTATCGTTGATTATCGATAAGATTCTATAAATGGTTGGACCCTCTTGTCCCATTTAGGTATATAATTCATGTTTTTATTATTCAAAGGATTCCTTATTTGGACTTTCGTAGCATGTCCTTTCCCTATTCCATTTGAATAAGTGATTTATCTTATGATTGTAATTATGAGAAAAAATGAGACTCATTAGTACCAAAATGGATAAGAAATAGTGTTTTAATACCACCTTTGTGTAAAGAATCAATTATTGTTTTTGGCCATTTACTTTGAAGAAAGAGATATTCTGCATTAGTAAGGCCTTAATGTACTTTTCTAAAGGTACTAGGGTTACGGGAATCTAATTGTGATATTTTTGTTGCTCTATTTGCATCAAGAAATTATTGTTCAAGTAGTTCAAATCACTCGCCCAAGGAGTCTTTATTTAGAGTTCTTTCTTTCTACTGATTGCCCCATGGATATGGGGGGGGTTGGGGGGGCGGGGATTTCATAGAAACTCTCAAATTAGACATAATATGCAAGGGATCATAGCTCTATTTTCATATTTATCAAAATAAAAGGTTCTTAACTTATCGATAATGGGAAAAGTCAACCTTGAATTCATAATGAATCCAAACATAATTATTGAGACAATGAATTCATATTTTCTTCGGTAGAGGGAAAGTGCAGGTTATTTGAATGTATCCCTAGGCGCATATACTCTAAGGAAAAAAATTGGGAGTTAGATATCGAGGTAGCCTATATGGTTTGAACTCTATGTCGAATATTTTAATGATAATGTAGTCATACTATAACAACCTTGGGTTAAAATTCCATGTAATAAATGGGCATTACAAAGGAAAAATGAAACCAAGGCCATGGGACACGTATTCCAAGCTAAATGAGGGGGAAAACATTACATTGGGAATAAATTGTGGTTATATATTTATTTATTGGCTATGGAAAATGGTATTGGCATTGACTAGAGGCAAAGGCAATAAATGGAAATTTAATACAAGAAATAAAGGGAAATTAGATAAAAGGAATATAATGAGACAATAATATGTATGCAAGCGAAAATGAAGGAAAAAGGAAAAGAAGATAAAATAAATTGTGAGAGACATCATTCTAGCATTATTCATTTTTGGGAAAGGGCAAGAGAGAACACTAAAACAAGAGCAGTGAAAATGAGAGAGAACTTGGAAAACAATTAAACACAAGCAGGAGACATGCAAGGAAAGAAAAGAGCATAAAAGGAAGATTGGAACAGTAGCCAACACGAATATTTTCGCAGGTAACATAGTGCATATGTGATTTATCATGTTGGGATTTGAATTCATGGTTCATGAATTGGATTATTGGTCATTTTTTATCATTGGCATAGATATTTTTTTGGATTGACAGTGATGTATATCCTTGCATATTCCATTTATTGGATAACCATGATGTAGTGGGTTCCATGTTTTGTTAAGATTTAGAATGTTGGTATATTGTGGATCCTTGCTGAGGTGGTCTCAGGAAAATCCCAAGGTTTGAGAGAGGAGATGGTATTTTGTAGGAAGCTCTTGACACATGGGTGGAGATAGGAAAAAACCTTTAGGTATGGTGAAGAAATTATGAGGCATCTAACCTTCTCTTGGTTTTGGTGATTTATGGACTAGTTTAGGTGAAATCCCTATGGCCTCATGGTGGAGGTGGTTTCCTCTAGATTCCCTATTTTGGTTTATCCCATGTGATCCCACATTCATGCTTGGAAAATGGAACATGGGTGATTGGCTAAAAGAAAGATTTGGTTCAAGCTAATCTATGGTCAGGCATTATGTAAAAGTCCCTAACATGGTTGGCACTATGCATATGTTATTATGTGTTATTCTTCATTCAGATCAATAAGCATAAGTTCTAGTTTAATGTGTGGTTTTATGACTAGTTTTTCATGGTCTCATTCTGGTAAATGTTGGTTACATCCATGGTATATTTATTATTACATGATGTGCTCTAGTTATTGATCTTGTTCATGGTTTGAAAAACTATTCAATAATTTCTATGATTGCATGAGATAATATGTGTTTGCTACAACTAGTATGATAGGGTAGTGACCCTTCTTGACAAACTCCTGACGAAATTAATGAAATAGTGAACAAATATGCATTCATGACCTATATGTACTATGTTTATAATGTTCTTGTATAAATTACTTTTATGAGTTATGCAGTATGGAGCAATAATAAGACTTGGAAACAAAAGCTAAATACTCATATATACTATAGAGGAAGTTTTGGAAATTTTTGGGTAGATCTAGGAAATTGCCATGTAGGCTTGCCTAATAATCTAAAACAAAGTCTCTAGTCATGCTCTCGAAACTGGGTAATTTTGGTTATAGTCGCATTGAGGTTGAGTTGTGCATGCAACTGGAGCCTTCTTATCACACTGACCAACCTTTGTGCATGTTGTTGGGCTGTAAATTAGGTCAAGAAGTGGCCTAGACTCAAGGAAAATGTCACTTGTGGAATCATGTTGTTAAGGGTGAGAGCAGGCAATCTTGATTGTAGCAGTAAGTGTTAGATAAGTTTGGAAATTTATGCCCCATTCCCATAACTAAATCTTGGAAGAGCTTCGTTGCAAGAAGGTAAAATAAGAATACTTCAAGAAAAGCTTTCCATCCTGTGGCCCATCATTCATTCAAGAAAATATGCATTACCAGTCTCAGAATCTACAGAATCCTTATCCCAAATAGCCAGCACTTCTTGTCAACCTATGTTATCTTCAAATGAATTGTATATACCTAAAGTTAAGCCTTTTCTTGCTATAAATAATATGTTTAGAATTTCTAATTCCTAGATAGCCCCAGTTGAAGAATGGCAATATGCTAATCGTTGCTTTGTAAAAGGAGGCAAATGGCCACCAAAGATGAAATTCTATACTACTTCGTCCTCCTCAAAGCAACCTCCTACAAGAGCTGATTGTGCCCCTTTAGTTGAACACAACTCCTAAAATAAAAACGATTTAGACCAATTCTATCAAATTGGTAATTATATTACCACATGATGTTCTTATGCTGAAAATGCTATAGATGATCTAGGTGCACAAAATGAGCTCATCTTAGCCAATCTCAAGCTCTTACATGATGAACAACAAGAAGAAAGAGTCGAGAAAGAGGCAAGGATGCAGAAAAAGGAAAGAAGAAGAAAATCTAAAGCAGCTCAAAGCTCAAAATTTTCTATAGATATGTCGACCCCAAATTTTTGGGATTTAGAAGAAACAAAAGCTAGCACCTCTGAAACACCTTTCAGACCAATGAAAATAGAGCCTATTCCAGAGCAACCAAGATAAACAAAAGTAGAAATAGTTACTCTTGAAAATGCAGCTTCTATGTTTCCATATTTTATCATGCCATCAATCCAAAAAGCAAATTTTGTTAAAGAAGTCCAAAAATATCCTATGATAGAAGAAGATCTGTTTGCTTCTAATTCTAGCGGTTATATTTTGGATTTGGATAAATCAACAAATTTAGTTGAATCAATTCGAATATGGATTGGAACATTATACCAAATACAAGTAACTAAAAATCTCAATAATATGTCCATATTTGTTCTAGCAAAGAAAAGAATGGTTGGAATATTTTATGACTGGTGGATTGGACCTCTTGAGTCAGAACGACAAACAGTCATTGCAGCAGGACTTTCTACTCTAGAGGTACTACTAAAAACACAATTTGTCCTCGAGCCAATAGATGAGAAGAAGAAAATCATTATAGACCTTGCTAGAATGGAACCGAAAGATTTAAAATATCTTGATGCTTTTGGTCAAGATTTTATTTCCAAAGTTTACAAAGCAAATCTTTCAAATGATTCAGTTCAAAAAGTTTATTTTCTGTCAAAATTACCAGGAAATCTAGGAGATCTGATTTCTAAAGATATTGAGCTTCAAAGAAAAACAATAGATCAGATTTACTGGATAGATCTTTTATTCAGGTGTCAAGAGAAAGTCAAATATCTCTGTTGGTAAAAGCAGGCACATGATATAACTCCCAGTGCCAATGTTTGTCGTGCTGCTTTACCATGGACACCATTTAAGAAAAGGAGAAAACATAAAAGGTATGGGAAATTCAAGACCAAGAAAATTGCAAATCCGAAATGACATTTTAAAAATTTCAGATTTCTAAAGAAGAGGAAACAACTGAGAACCAAAAACAATTGTTGTTTCATATGCAAATAGGAAGGACACTATGCTTATGCTTGTCCAAAAAACACATATAGTAAATTGAAAGCATGTGTAGATATTAACGAATTTCGTGATGATTGGTCTGTTGTACAATCAGAAGAAGAACCATCAGATGTATATATGTTAACTGATGCTTATTTTTCATAAGATTAAGTGTTAATCAATTATGTTCAGAAAATTTCTTTTCTGTCAAAATTACCAGGAAATCTAGGAATACAGTCCATCTAAAGTTAAAACAGCCAGTGCTCAGAGATTGTGTGTCAGTTGGTTTAAATAATGCACAAGTAGAGGGAGTGTCTTATGATTGTATAAGTTTACCAAATGACTGGTATTTTCAATACAAGTCTTTAGCTGATGAAAAGAAACCAGGAAGCCTAACAAGAAGAGATTCATTGCAAGAAGGTAAAATAAGAATACCTCAAGAAAATTCTTCCATCTCGGGACCCATCATTCATCCGAGAAAATATGCATTACCAGTCTCAAAATCTACAGAATCCTCTGCCCAAACAACTAGCACTTCTAGTCAACCTATGTTATCTTCAAATGAATTGTATATACCTAAAGTTAAGCCTTTTCTTGTTGTAAATAAGATGTTTAGAATTTCTAATTCTCGGATAGCCCCAGTTGAAGAACGACAATATGCTAATTGTCGCTTTGTAAAAGGAGGCAAATGGCCACCAAAGACGAAATTTTGTACTACTTCATCCTCCTCAAAGCAACCTCCTACAAGAGCTGATTGTGCCCCTTTAGTTGAACACAACTCCTAAAATACAAACAATTTAGACCAGTTGTATCAAATTGGTAATTATATTACCACATGGTGTTCTTATGCTGAAAATGCTATAGATGGTCTGGGTGCACAAAATGAGCTCATCCTAGCCAATCTCAAGCTCTTACATGATGAACAACAAGAAGAAAGAGCCGAGAAAGAGGCAAGGATGTAGAAAAAGGAAAGAAGAAGAAAATCTAAAGCAGCTCAAAGCTCAAAATTTTCTATAGATATGTCGACCCCATTTTTTTTTTATTTAGATGAAATAGAAGCTAGCACCTTTGAAACACCTTTCAGACAAATGAAAATAGAGGCTATTCCAGAGCAACCAAGAAAAAAAAAGTAGAAATAGTGAGTCTTGAAAATGCAACTTCTAAGTTTCCATCTTTTATCATATCATCAATCTAAAAAACAATTTTTTTTAAAGAAGTCCAAAAATATCCTAGGATAGAAGAAGATCTATTTGCTTCTAATTCTAGCGGTTGTATTTTGAATTTGGATAAATCAACAAATCCAGTAGAATCAATTCAAATATGGATTGAAGTGTTACACCAAATGCAAGTAACTACAAATCTTGATAATATGTCCATATTTGTTCTAGAAGAGAAAACAATGGCCGGAATAGTTTATGACTGGTGGATTGAACCTCCTGAGTCAGAATGACGAGCAGTCATTGCAGCATGACTTTCTACTCTAGAGATACTATTGAAAACATAGTTTGTCCCTGAGCCAATAGATGAGAAGAAGAAAATCATTACAGGCCTTGTTAGAATGGAACTGAAAGATTTAAAATATCTTGAAGCTTTTGGTCAAGATTTTATGGCCAAATTTTACAAAGAAAATCTTTCAAATGATTCAGTTCACAAAATTTCTTTTCTATCAAAATTACCAAGAAATCTAGGAGATCTGATTTCTAAAGATATTAAGCTTCAAAGCAAAACAATAGATCAGTTTTGTTGGATAGATCTTTTACTCAGGTGTCAAGAGAAAGTCAAATATCTCTGTTGGCAAAAATAGGAACATGATATAACTCCCCGTGCCAATGTTTTTCATGCTACTTTGCCATGGACACCATTTAAGAAAATGAGAAAACATAAAAGGCATGGGAAATTCAAGACCATGAAAATTGCAAATCCCAAACGACCTTTTAAAAATTTCAGACTTCTAAAGAAGAGGAAACAGCCATGAACCAAAAATAATTGTTGTTTCATATGCAAATAGGAAGGACACTATGCTTGTGCTTGTCCAAAAAGCACATATAGTAAATTGAAAGCATGTGTAGATATTGAAGAATTTTGTGATGATTGGTATGTTGTACAATTAGAAGAAGAACCATTAGATGTATATATGTGAACTGATGCTTCCTTTTTAGAAGATGAAGAGTTAGTCAATTCTGTTCAGAAAATGAATATTTGTTATGATTGTTTTACTGATTAATTTTCAGTTGAAGATGAAGAGGAAGAACTTCATTACAGTGAAGAATTTGAGATTGACACAGAGAATGTTGAAAACAGTGAAACAAAATCTTTATGTTGGTCTCTCCCACCAGAGAAAGACAAAGGAAAACAAGTTATCCCTATTCTCCCTCAGTTAAACTCTTTTTTCCCATATCAGAAAAATATTGGACAAACATCTTCATTGCCAGTTCCTAAATTCGACCCACCAACAGAACAAAATTTCTTCAAGAAAATGCTAAAAACAAATAGTATTTTGTATATACCAGTCTCCGTGTACGTTAAAAATAGTTGGATAGATCTTGATGCATTTATTGATACTTGTGGCTTGAACAATCTTGCTAGACCATCATTCTTTAAAGGATTATGGAATCCTCTCCAGAATATCCTAATTTTGGAAACAATCGGAGGTACAGTTAATCTTACTCACTATGTGGATAACATTTCTTTAAAAATAAGTGGGAAGATTGTCAAGATATCTGCTATACAACATTACGACCCGTCTGCCAGTTTAATTATGGGTATGCCATTTATCAATTATGTTTTTCCCATGACTATTAGCGAAGATAAAGTTATCTTCAATTTCAAAAGACAAGCAATCTTTGTTCTGAGATTAAAATTTGCAGACTCTGAAGTAAGAAGAGAAAGCCAAAAGAAGACCAGCATAAGAAAGCCAAAAAATGATCCCAAAGATTGGCAGAAAGTACTGCAGATTTATGAAGAAAAGGAAGCTCTCAAAACAAAACAAAAAGCAGCAATAATCTGCAATGGACTCAGGAACAAATCTCTATATATCAGCGGTTAGTTAAAAGTTGCTCAGAAGATCCTCAGAAGTTTTGGGAAAAAGAGAGCCCCAAGCAAGAAATTGTGACCATGCATGATAATGGAGTAAAAGGTAAGTTAATTCCTTGTACTCCTTCTGATGAACAAGAAATCAAAAAACATATTGAAGAATCGTTGAAGTTGAGATTGATTGAATCGAGTGTTTCCCATTATTCATGTTTTGCATTTTTGGTTCGCAATCATTCTGAATTAGTTCGAGGTAAAGAAAGAATGGTGATTAATTAAAAACCATTGAATGTAATCACTCAAAGCTTTCATTATCCCTTACCTCGTCAAGATGTAATAATGCAGAAAATTATGAAGAGTAAAATCTTCAGTCAATTTGATATGAAATTTGGTTATTACCAGATTCAGATTGAAGAAGCAGACAGACATAAGACAATATTCACATGCCCTGCAGGATTTTACCAATGGAGAGTTGTTCCATTTGGATTAAAGAATGCTCCTACTTTGTTCCAGAAGAGAATGGATTTTGTATTTGGTAAGTATGATTTTATCATAACTTACATTGATGATAGTTTAATCCATAGTCCATATTTACAAACACATTTGACTCATCTAGAAATATTTTTTCAAGAAATTCAAGCTCATGGTATTGTCCTCTCAGAAAATAAAATGGTGTTATTCTAAAATGATATTGATTTCCTTGGAATTCATGTAATTGATGGACATATATAGATGCAACCGCATGTGCTAACAATGCTTGCTGAGTTCCCTGATGAACTCAAAGACACCAAAATGATTCAGATATTTTTGGGTGTTTTAAATTACATCCATAAATACATTCCTAGGCTATCTGAAAAAAACTGATCCTATTCAAAAGAATTTAAAATCAACTTGGTCTAGTCAAGCCACTATCGCTGTCAAAAATCTCAAAGAAGAATGTAAGTCCCTGCCAAAATTGCAGCCTCCAGGAGAAGGATTGTTAATTTTACAAATAGATGCCTCAGATGATTTTTGGGAAGCCGTTCTTTTTGAAAGAAAGGAGGAAAACAAAGAAGAAGAGTTATGCACCTATGCATCAGGAGAATTCCTCCTCAATCAAAAAAATTATTTTGCTGCTGAAAAGGAAACTCCTGCAAAATTTAATGGAATTCAAAAATTTGAATTGTATCTTGCGCCAAGAAAATTCTTGATAAGGACTGACTCAATGAATTTTAAATATTTCTTGTCAGTGAAATTATCAAGACAGATGGCAAGAGGAAGATTATTATCATGGAAAATTTGGTTCCAGCAATATGATTTTGATGTAGAATGGATTCCTAGAAATTCTAACTATATTGTCGATGCTCTTACCAGGGAAATGAATAAAGCTCATAGAATTGGCCGTAGCCGAACAGAAGTCAGAGGAAGTATTTTTTATATTCTAGATCAGCCGGGAAATCTTGTAACTTTGGCAAAAAGTTTCAAAATTCTCGAGAAGCATGTTGAAGATCTTTGTCTAGAAATAAAAAAGGTAGTTCGACTCAAGCTTCAAAGAAAGCAGTGGATTCAAAAATGTCAAGCCTGGCAATCAAAGAATATTGGCGCACTTCTTGGATTGGATCCTGAATTGGTAAAAGTATACTCTTTACCAAATATGAAAGTCAAATTATATTTCAGAACACTTGATGATTTATGGTCCATATAGTATACTCAATCTATGATTTGGGTCTTGAAAATTTTAAATTATTATAAGATGGTTGGTTGTATTGATTTTGCACTTGAAATCATTACAAGTGCTAAGATGATGGACCCTGATGATGTTAACATCAAGCTAAAAGATGGTCATTTTTTACAGACTTTAAAAATTCCAGATCTGTTCGAGGAAATGGAAGCATCATATCTACAAAGAAGAGATTAAGATTATATGCATTCAGATACTTTTCCTCAGTATGAAATCTTCGAGCCCTTTGCAGATTGGGAAATCAAGGATGGATACTGCAAGAAGAAATAGGTTGAAAGACAATCTAAATGTGTAGAAATAACTCTACAGTATATTAAAATCATTTCAACACCATGGGATTTTAATAGCCCAGAAATAAGAAATGCTATTGAGCCAAATCCATTTTCACAAGTTTTTGCAAATCAGTTTTTAGAAAGTTCCACATTTACAGAAAATAAGGATGAAGTAAATAGAGTTTTGGGGTGGTTAAAAGGAATTTCCCATGTAAAAGTTGGCTGAAAAAATTCATATTATCAAACAATTGACCGAATCGCAAGGGAAGTATCCTGTTTTAAAGTTTTCAGTGAATCAAAAGGCACTAATCACAGTTGGAGTAAGTTCAGGAAATTCGACTGCAGATACTATATGTCTGATTAGTCTATTATTATCAACCAGGGTATGCACAAAATTCAGTTTTGAGTTTGGATGGCAAGAAAAGCAAGGTATTAGTGATCACTACAAAATCTGGGTACAACACACTATCGAAATAGCTACTAGTATGTTCCAGATGTTTAAATGGGAACTATTGGATGGAATTGAATTGCTAATGCAACAAATGACAGCTTTCTCAAAAGCACATAAAGATTATTTTTCATACATTGAGATAAATCCTACATCTTACATCAATAGATGGAGAAAGAAAGATGACCCATTCAAGTTACCCTACCAAATCCATCATCCCTACAAAGATAGAATAAAGTTGGAAGTAGGACAGTCCTCTAAAGTAGCTACAGCATCTACAACAACAACATATTCAAAAGGAAAGGACATTTTGTTTTTAGATGTGTACAAATATGCTCAAGACCCCACCGAGCCGGACTACGAAGAAAAATATCTAAAGATAATGGAGGAAGCATATCTGCAAGAGAATCGATCTTCTGATGAATTCGATGATTATGACTCAAACCGCAGCCCTAAGGGACCATGGTGATAGTCTTTAGATTCTTTTTAAATAGTTGAAAGTTTGAATTATTGTACCGGAATATTGAGTAGACATCGTCGGACTATGGCAATGCCGAGAGGACCCTCAAATATTTCCACTTTGAATTATTGTCCTTAGCGTGCTTTTGAATTATTGTACTGGAATATTGAGTAGGCACTGTTGGAATATGGAAATGTCGACAAGACCCTCAATTATTTCCACTTTGTGTCATGTCTAAAAAAAAAAAAACCGAGTCTATAAAATAAGAAATCAGCAGAAGAGAAGCACACATTGTTGGACTGAGTGCTTCAACTCTGAGATTTCTTGTTTTCATATTGTAATGCTCTGTAAGTTTTCCTTTTGAGTTAATAAAAGCTTCGTGCACCTTTTTACTCTAAGTTGAGTTCTTCGCTTTATATCTTCTTCTAAGTATCAGTAAGGCTGCAAAGGAGGCGTTAGTAAAGCTGTTGAGAGAAGTGCCTAAGGAGAGGCTAACTTGTAGAAGACGCGCGCAACAAGTGCTAGAAGATACTGTCTCAAGGAACTACTTTTACTTAAGAGGTTGGTACCCTAGTGAGCTTGTAGAGTGGGTAAATGTGGGGTGGGGTATTAGAAATTGGAATCAGACCAGGTTCACAACGTTGGACCTTGGGGTAAATGCAGATTGTTATTCATGCATGTCAGTTGTCTATATGTTTACCATGCATGCATGTTAGCTATGTATTGTTATATCTATTATATCCATGTGCATGGTGTGATTTTTTAATAGTGCTAATCTAGATTAACCTGCACAGATGTCGTAGCCTCACCAACAAGCAAGAGATAAGCAAGGAAAGAAAGGAATGCAAGAAGAATATTGTAACAACAGCTAACATGAGGATTTTTGCATGTAACAATGTGCATATGTGATTTATCATGCTAGGATTTGAGTACATTGATCTGCATTGGATTATTGATCATTTTCTGTCATTGGCATGGAGATTTTTCTAGATTGACAGTGATGTACAACCTTGTTGAGACTATCTTTTGGATTACTCACATCGATTAATTTATGGTCAACATTTTGAACCTACAAATGAGGTTTATCTTCAAGACCAAGGTGAAAAAACATATCAATCAATATGAATAAATAGTGAAAAGATGCATCAAGTTCCAAAATTAGTCATTATGAAAATAATATTATTTAAAAAAAACCTTAACAACTAGTTTTTAGTCAAGAGACTATAACTAATAAAGTCAACAGTAAGAGATATTAAGATAATTTATATTAATTATTTAGTAGTAAATTGTTAACATCAACAAATAGTTATTGGAAAATAAAGTTTTAGTCAAAAGGAAATATTAAAGGAAATAAATTTCCAAAATATTAAAATAAATAAATAAATATATGTACATATATATGATCTTAGCGAGAAAAATGATTAAATAAATAATAAGATGACTAATAAAATGAATGAACAAATAAGAGAAAATAGAAATAGAAATAGATAAAAGTAGAATTTAAAAATAGACAATAAAATAAAACTCACAAAGAAATGGCAGGAACCCAACTCTTGCTTAGCTTCCAACCATTGTCCCTATTGAGATTATTGGTCTGTTTCTCAATTTCAATCGCCTCTCTCAATTTCCTATGGTGGAAATGGTCAATATTCACAATGAGTTAGACTCTTCAATGTAGATATGGTGCTTGGTTTTCTTCACATGTTCAAAAATAGCTGAGGAATGGGAGCAATTATGCCTGATTTCTTTTGCATACCCTAGAATCCTGTCATTAATGGAGTGACCAAATTCTCAAATGTAAGGAATCGCACATGAGCAGGGGATTGAATAAACCCCTTTCATGTCTTGAGGGTTCACAGGGTCCTCAACAGATCTAAGGGAGCTCCTTATAGTATTAAGGGACTTGAAGGTGGTAGCAACATTATTCTTCTTAAGAACACAAGAAATCTTATGCATGGTTCCGAGGATGAATGGAAGAAGAACATTTGAAGAATGTTCATCCTGAGAATTCTTAATCAAAGAGACTTTACTAGCCTTTTGAAAAGTAAGAATAACTTGATGTCTACTATAGACATTGTTTTCACAAACTTTGAGAAGGTGTGGTTTCTCATCTTCCAAGTGGTTTTCATTTGAAATCCTCAGTACATGAGTAGTAAGGGTGTTGAAAAATCCATTTTTTTTGCTTGGAAATGGTGACAATTTCCATGAAGATATTACTAATTATGAGTTTTCTTACAGAACACCTAGTGTGACAAAGAACCATCATCCATTTTGGTGAGGGTACCATCGAGGAAAGGAAGAATACCATCAACTTCAACCTACATTGTGAATTTGATGAATTCAGATTGAGAATTAGGGTGAGAAAGGAACAAATCCATTTTTCATGACCATGGGGCTAGACAACACAAATATCATCAATAAACCCTTTCTAGAGCTTGGGATAAAATTGAGCAAAGGCCAAATATTTGGTCTCAAAATCTTCCTTGTAAGTTAGCAACCATGGGAGAGAGCTGAGAACCCATGGAAACACCAGACATTTTCCCATAGAATTCACCCTGGACGCTGAAAAAGGTAGAAGGTACGCAAAGACCAACTGAATTTGCAGTGTCATCATCAGTAATCCAATTAATGATATTAATGGCCTCATGAATGGGGATTTTTTTGTAAAGATAAATTATTTCAAAGCTAATAAGTAAATCCCCAGGGTCTAGCCTAATACCTATAAGTTGATTGACAATGAAAGTAGAGTCCTTAACAAAGGAGCTAGATCTATAACCTTGCTTATGCCATTTCCTAGATAGCCATGATGTAATGGGTTCCTTGTTTGGTTATGCTTTGGATTTCCAATATATTTTGGATCCTAGTTGAGGTGGTATGAGGAAAATGCCAAGGGTTAAGAGTGGAGATGGTCTTCTATGTGAAACTATTGATAGGTGGGTGGAAACAGGAAAATTCCTTTGGCTATGGTGAAGAAATTATAAGCCATCCAAACTTGTATTGGTTTTGGTGATTTTTGGACCTGTTTAGGTGAAATTGTTGTGGCTTGAGGGTGGAGGTGGTTTCCTCTGGATTCCATATTTTGGTTATGCTTTGTTTTATCCCATGTGATCCGACATTCGTGCTTGTGGTATGGCACAAGGGTGATTAACTAAAATAAATATTTGGTTCATTCAAATCTATGGTCAGGTTGTACGTGGAGTTCTATGACTTGGTTAGCACTATGGATACATTATTATATGCTATTCTTCATTGAGATCAATGAGCACAAGTTCTAGTTTAGCATGTGATTTTATGACTAGTTTGGCATGGTCTACTTTTGGTTAAATGCTCATTACATACATGGTATATTTATTATTATATGATGTTCTATAGTTATTGATCTTATTCATCATTTGAAAATCTATTGAATATTTTCTATGAATCCATGAGCTATTATGTGTTTGTTACATCTAGTATGAGAGGGAAGTGAGCCTTCTTGATGAACCCTTGATGAAATTAATGAAACAGTGAACAAATATTCATTCATGACCTATAGGTACTATGTTTACAAAGTGTTTGTATAAGTGACTATTATGTGTTATACAAGATGGAGAAAGAAAAAGTCTTGGAAAGATAACTTGAAGACTTATATACACTCTACATGAAGTTATGGAAATTTTTTTCCATAGATTTGGGCAGTTGGCCTTTAGACTTGCCTAAAAAATATAAAATAAAGTCTCTGACCACAATCTCAAAACTAGGTAATTTTGGTTCTAGCCACACTGAGGTTGAGTTGTGCATGCGACTAGAGAATTCTCGCTACACTCACTAGTAGTTATGCACATAATTGGGTTGTAAATTAGGTCAAGGAGTGGCCTAGACTTAGGTAAAAGATCACTAGTTGAATCAAGCTATTAAGGGTGTGATAAGGTGTTCCTAAGTGTTGGACAAGTTTGGCAAGTTAGGCCCCATTTCCATAATTGGAACGTGGAAATTAGGTCATGCATAGTAACTCTCATCTCATGTTTACCCTGTTGAGCTTGTAAAGAGGGTAAATGGTGTATGTCTAAGAAGTCGTCATGCCTATGGAATACATTGTGTCCAGTTCAAGAATTGCAGGCTTCACAGACATGGAAGATTATGATATAATGGAGGAGAGGATGGCAGAATTTCTTGCTTTGGAAGAGGACAAGTTTATAGCAAGTTTTCATCAACAAGTTCAAAAATAAAGGGAGAAATCTTGGTATGACAAGCACATCAAGAAAAATATATTCTAGAAAGGAGCTTGTACTATTATATGATAAAAAAATTCATGAATTTCCCAACAAAAATTAAGACACATTGGCTAGGACCATATATCATTAAACATGTCCCTGATGGTGGCACAATTCAACTCATGAAGTTAAATGGTCAGCTAATTCTAGGATGAGTGAATGGTAACAAATTGAAGGTATATAAGGATGACTATATACTTGGAGCTTCACACTAAAAGATGAAAGGAGAACAACCTTAATGCCACCTGCAGTTAAAAGTGGGAACTAGACTATAAACTACTCTATGAAAGAAGGTTATTGCGTAGTATTCAAGGGTATGTTAAAGTTCAAAAGAATCGCACTGAAAAAGGATTACTACTTAATATTTAGGAGTATGTTGAAGTTTGGAAGAACCACGATGGAGAGTAGATTTCTATGTGATTATCGAAGATAATCAGAAAAATATGACTGTTGGAAGGAAAAAGTTACCATTAAAAGGAATTTGTCATTAAAAGGGGCGGGAGAAACACATTTAAGAAGCACATTTGGCCGAATCTATCGCCATATTTGCATTAAATGAGAAAAATCTAAGCCGATCATCAGGTTCGAAATTCTAATTTTCTATAAAGGCCATGTTCCATGCCACATTTTACACTTAGTTGTCTACAGAATTCAGTTTGAGAATTTGCAAGTAAGTGTGAGAGAAGTGAGTTGTTGTATTTTTGAGAGAAGCTTTGAGGAAATTTTTAGAGAATTTGCAAATAAAGGGCTAGCAGGAGTCATGAAAGCCCAGGCTAGTCAATCTAGAGTAGGGAATGTACCCTTGTCCCCAAGGCAACGTAAGATCGTTGTAGAAACAAGTAGTTACACGAGAACAACCCAAGAAAAGACCAAAAAGGAGGCCAGCTGAAGGAGTAGAGCTAAGAACTTCCCCAAGTAATAAGACAACAAAAGAGAAATAGATGAAGACCAAGTAAGATAACAAACCGAAGGAGAAGGTGAAGAAGCCAGTACAATATGAAGAACCAGAGGAAATCCATGATAGTGAGGAGGAATTTGAGATGCCCAAGATAGAGATAGAGGGCGCATAAATTCCATCTGTACTTCCACCATATTTTCCACCAAGAAAACTAAGCAGCAAGTCGGTCAAATATCTGAAGGATGTAAAGTTCGACATGTTCAAACCATTGCTACTAAAGAAAGCACCATTTGAGGGAGAAGTGTTGGTTAAAATACCAAAACTGAAAATGGAGGGTTGGGACTTTAATGGCAGAAATAAATATTCGTAGTTCGAACCGAGCAAGTACCTACACCAGGTATATTATCTAGAAACTGGAGTTATGAGGTTGGAGCCACAACAATGGGCTGTAGGATTGTAGATATCAGGCTTGTTAAACATGTTATATGTACCACACTTCAGTAGAAGCACATCCAACACAACCTGTGTGCGACAGTTACTATCATTGGTGCATGATGGATGCCTCTGGCTGGGGACCAGGATCTCAAACGATGAAATATTGATAAGGAGGATTACTGGGCTACCTCACCAAGCAAGGTACCCCGCTGAAGAATTCATTGGTAAGAACCAAGACAAGGTAATGGCACATACCATGAAGGAGAAGTTCAAGATTATCAAGAAGTCGTGCGGTTTTCAGATGAACTCTATTAGCAACTAAGGGGTACACTTTGTTGCACACATTTTAGTAGGGAAAATAATGAGGAAATGCAGAGAAAACAAAGTCCCCACAATCAAGGTTTCTTTGATTGCGCAGTGCAATGATGGGGTTCCATTAAATTAGGTTAGGTATTCATGCAGGGGGTTTTTGAAGGATTTCTGGGAAGCCCAGGAGGAAGGTAAAACATTTCATTACACGTGGTTCATCTTGATCATCGCATTGATCGCATGGAAGGAGTCGGAGGACTCACCATTTCCTCCCGTTGAAACATATGTATGTGAAGTTGTGTAGTATGCCTCACTCTGGTATACTAAGGAGTCATTGCGCAGGCAAGAAAACATACTTTTCTTTGTTCTATTAAGCATGGATTTGCACATGGTGGTGAAAAAATATCTTAGGTTGCCACCTAGTTTTTATGAGAAGTACTGCAACATTGCAACATTCAAGGTTGCTTTTCATAGAATCTACATCAAGGCATGTAAGGATCCAATAGAGACATGGCACCCTCTGTCATACGTGGTCGCTAAAGACAACT
This sequence comes from Pinus taeda, assembly GCA_000404065.3. NCBI lineage: Eukaryota > Viridiplantae > Streptophyta > Pinopsida > Pinales > Pinaceae > Pinus > Pinus taeda. The sequence goes on along the minus strand of APFE031721153.1, from coordinate 66,869 downwards.
TGCTCGCAATAATACAACAACAGTCAGCTGAATGGATGATCCCAACAAGAGATGACACTGATGCAGTAGGTGGCACCGTGCAGCATGCGGGCCCAAGTGGGATAGACAAGGGAAAAGAAGCAAAGGAACTAGAGCGAATGTGATGCAAGAGGTTGATGAAAATAAGGTGAATTGTCTAGAAAATAGAGTATTGGTTAATTGATAACCAATCAGATGTGTTCAAGCGGATTCTATATGCCAGTCCCACATTGGGTTTCCATTTTTAAACAGGCAGTTCACTCTATGCCCTTGATCTCCTCTCTCCAAATCTAATGATCATCACTCACCCCGATCATGAACTAGCCTGTTGATTTCTACCGTCGATCTGTCCATCTGATCCAATGGTTGTTGTTTGATTTCGCATGGATTCAAGTATGATCTTTATCACTTCAGAGGCACGCGTAAAAGTAATTTTTCTCTCTCCTCTGGTTGCAACATGTCAAGCCCTCAAGCTAATCGTGCGGACTTGGAATATTACTACTTACCACTTGAAAGGCATGTCATATATTGCTTCTCGCTTTTCCAATATAACCCATGTGCATTAAATCAAAATTTAATAAAGTTATTAATCAATGTTTAGCGCTTAATTCCAAGATTACCTATTAACGTTAAATGACCGTGATTAATGATAAACACATAAATGCTGAGATTTATAATTAAAGTGTGAAATCAGAGGAAATAGCTAGTTAAATATCATAACGAAGAAACACAAACGTAAACAAGATTCTACACCAGGATTAACACACAATTACACACTGAATCAATTTATTCAATATAATAGCAGTTATAAAGTCTTGGCCCTCTTGCTCAATTACAATAATTTATTTTACCTCTGTCTCAATCTCAAAACCCTATTTATCACTCAAACTCTCGCTTCTCACTCAATTCTCAATCATCTCAGCGAATCCTTTTCCATTACATTTTCTTCTCTTTTTATGAGTCAAACCCTATTCTAACTGCAATAACAACTCGATCTCTATTTTAATCAATCTAACAATCAAATCTCTATTCTTAAGCTCTATTACACACCTATGCTAACAACTTATCCCTTAGTCTAAAATAATACAATTTTCTAATTATTGCAATAATGTAATAAAGATCATTTTCGAGAGATCCAACCCTCTCTATCAAAATTGACTTTTGACCACTCAGTTCAGTGCAATTTGACTCATTTAGCCACAACATCTGAACAAACAATCACATTGTTGGCTAAGTCCAGATGCTTCTGCACCAGACTCCCGGCGAAGAAAAGAATCATTCTTCATAATTTCAGGGTTTACTCCATACTTCTGCAACTTTATTGTTGTTAACCAACTAGCATCCTCCACTGGCTGTCCTTTCCATTTGAATAGATATTGAAAATAAGTCTATCCTATGGTTCTTTTGGATACTTTTTTTTTCCAAAACAGCTTCCACCTCTTTCTTGAATGTCTTTGGCATTTGTTCTTCCGAGTTCAAAGTTTGAACTTCATCTTCTGTAGTTTCTTTTTGTAGCTTTGTCTCTTTGTATGGATACAAATCTGCAACATTGAGGATAGGTGATATTCCAATTCCTTTTGTCAATTCAATTTCATAAGCATTAGCTGAAAACTTACTTACAATTCTACGTGGTCCTATCTTTTTCATTTTTAGTTTATTGTAAGTCTTAGTAGGAAATCTTTCTTTTCTCAAATACACCATCACTAAATCTCCCACTTGGAATTAATTCTCTCTTCTTTTCATATCTACTCTCTATTTGTATTTCCCATTGCTTTCCTGCAATCTGCCTTTGACATCTTCTTGTAGTCTCTACATTTGCTCTGCAAAATCTTCAGCTTTTGCACTTATTGTCTCCTGCTTACTCAAATTTCTGAGTTCATACACACCTCTTGGATTCATCCCAAAAACAATCTAAAATGGACTCATTCCATTACTTTGGTTTGGAGTGTAATTATAAGCAAACTCAGCCTGAGCTAGTGCTAAATCCCACTACTTAGGATTTTTATACACTAAACTTCTCAATATGTTCCCCAAGCTTCTGTTTACCACTTCGGTCTGTCCATCTGTTTGAGGAAGGTATGTTGAACTGAAACTGAGGTTAGCACATAGTTTCTTCCAAAGAGTTCTCCAGAAATGCCCTAGAAACTTTGTATCTCTATCAGACACAATAATTACAGGCAATCTATGTAATATTACAATTTCTGAAAAAAATAGATTACAAATATGTGTTGCATCACTAGTCTTCTTACATGCAATGAAATGTGCCATCCTGGAAAATCTATCTACCACAACATAAATGGAATCATTTCCCCTTTGAGTTTTAGGTAACCCCAAAACAAAATCCATGCTAACTGCTTCCTATGGTTGGTCTGGTATTGGCAATGGCTGGTACAATCCTGTATTCTGGCTTCTCCCTTTAACATGTTGACATATCCTGCAATAGTAAAAAGCATTTACTTGAGCAAAGGTTTTGTCCTGTCCAAAGTGATTGGATAATCCTCCACTGTGTTTCTTCGTTATTATGTTTTCCATCATAGAACATTTTGGAATGCACAACTTGTTGCCTTTAAACAATAAACCTCCTTGGATAAGATAATCTAATCACTAACTTCCTTTATGAACTATTGGATTTTGTACATCTACATAAATATATTTTAAATCTGCATCATCTTTATACATATCAACCATATATTCAAATACTACAACACCAACTTTTAATTCTTGCATAACGAAATTTACCCTACTTAATGCATCAACAAATTTTTTCAACTTACCAGTTGTGTGTTTTATCACAAAGTAAAGCTTTGTAAAAACTCTACCCACTTGGCATGTTTCTGGTTCAATTTTGGTTGGTTGTTTATGAACTGTTATGAATGATTTTTAGAATACAATATAAACTCCTTTGGTAGAAAATAATGTCTCCATTTTTTAAGGCTTGTACAATAGCATTAAATTCTTTATCATAAGCAGAATACTTCTTCTTAGCTTCATTTAATTTCTCACTAAAGTATGCTATTAGTCTCTATTCCTGACTCAACACTGCTCCAATTTCAACTCCACTAGCATTTGCTTCAACTTGAAATACTTTTTCAAAATCAGGTAAAGCTAAAACTAGTTTCTATGTGATTTTCCCCTTCAACAACTTAAAATTATTGTCTGCTACTTCTGTCCACTTGAATGGCTGATTGGTCTCCTTGATTGTTTCAAGAATTGGCGCAAAAATCTAACTAGAACCTCTGATAAATTTCCTATAAAAAATAGCAAGACCATGAAAACTTCTTACCTCAAATATATTCCTTGGAATAGGCCAATTCCAAATTGCTTGGACTTTCTCTGGATCCATTTTCAACCCTTCTTTAGAAACTAAAAATTCCAAGTAAATTAATTCTTCTTTCACGAAATTACATTTCTTCATATTTAACAATATTTTCTCTTTCTGCAGAGTTCCTAAAACCAACTTAAGATGCTCTAGATGTTCTTCTTTACTTCTATTAAAAACTAGAATATCATCAAGATAAACAATAACGAACTTGCCTGCATATTCCTTCAAGAATTCATTCATCAATCTCATGAATGTGCTAGGTGCATTACTAAGTCCAAAAGGCATCACTAACCACTCATACAACCCACTCTTTGTTTTCAATGCAATCTTCCATTCATCTCCTTCTCTAATTCTTATTTCATGATATCCACTCTTCCAATCTATTTTAATAAATTACTTTGACCCACTCAAACAATCCATCAAATCATCCATGTGTGGTAAAGGAAACCTATACCTGTTAGTGATCTTGTTTATGGCTTTGGAATCTGTACATACGTCATTCACCTCCTTTCTTTGGACTGAGTATTGTTGGTACAACACAAGGATAAGACTCTCTCTGATTAGTCCCTTATCCATCAGTTCTTACACTTATTTTCCAACTTCTACATTCCCTTGAGGATTTAATCTTTATGCTGCTTTGTTTAGAAAACTTTCTCCTGGTATTAGATCAATATGATGAATAATACTCTTGATTGATGGCAATTCATTTGGAAACTCATCCAAAATAATATCAGCAAAATCATTCAACAAAGTTTTGATTTGTTCAGGTAAATCATCTAACTTTGTGGAAGTCAAAATTACCTTAGCTCTCCCTATGACAAAAAAATGCATCTCTTCACCTTTTCCAACCTCTTGCAACAACTCCTTTCCACTCATCAGCATAACACTATTTTCAGGTGCTCCTTTGTCAGCTTCATCCTTCAATGGTAGCAGTGCATGTTTATTTGCATCCTTCTCCAGAGTATAAGTATTTTTCCTCCCATCATGAATAGATTTCTAATCAAACTACCAAGGTATTCCCAGAAATACATTGCATACATCCACTGGCATTACATCACACAATATTACATCTTTATAAGTACCAATCTGTATCTCTACCTTGCATTGTTTTGTCATAATAATCTGATGTCATTTTTGCAACCACGACACTTTGTAAGGAGTAGGGTGTACTATCTTTATAAATCCTAACTTGTCCACCATCTTTGTAGAAACAAGTTTATCAGTGCTTCCACTATCAATTATCACTTTACAACATTTACCTTTGGATTTGCATGTAGTTCTGAATAAACTCTTCCTCTCAGCTGGTTCTCCAGTCTCTTTCTCTGCCTTAAGAAATACCCTTTTCAACAACAAGGATTCTCCTACTTCAGGGAATTCTTCCTTTTCTATAATTTGAGGTGTTTATTTCTTTGCCTCAGCCACATTCACATTCCTCTGACTTGTTGTTCTATTATGAGGACAGTCCCATGATCGATGTCCCCATTCTCCACATGTGTAACACCGAATATCTCTTCTTTGACCTCTTCCTCTTAGTGCAAATATTCCTCTATTAAAATATCCCCTTTGTAGTGGTCTACTACTTGAACTTCCTACTTCACCGTAATGGTTATGAAACCTTGGTCTGGTAGTTCCTCTACCTCTTACTCAACTTTTTCCTCTATTCCTCTGATTTTGTTTTTTCAACATCTTCTCTTCTGCCTTCAAACCTACTTGATAGGCATCTTCAATGGTCTTTAGACTCAGCAAGCTGATCTCATCCTGTATGTCATATATTAAGCCATTGATATATATGGCTACCTTCTCCATGTCATCCTCTGCATGTCCTGCTCTAATACTCAATCTATAAAACTCTTCTGTATATTCTTTAACAAACATTCTTTTTTTCCTTAAATTCTGTAATTGTTTGAAAACATTTAACTGATAATCTTTTGGCATAAATTTAGCTTTCATTTTACTCGCCATTTTGTCCCATTCCTTGATCTTGGACTTTCCTTTTCTTATTCTGGATGTTTGTAGTTCATCCCATCGAATAACTGCATGACCATTCAATCCACTAACTACAAATTTCACCTTCTTTTTGTCATCAACCTCCTCATAGTCAAAATATTTGTCCAATGAACTGATCCAATCCATTAGCTCTTCTACATTGAGACTCCCTTCATACACAGGAATTTCAACCTTTGGTTTTTCACCTACTTTAGCCAGCATCTTGATAACTTTGGTAGTTTCATTTTCCTCCTCTTCTTCTTCCTCAAAAGATTCTTTTGCAACACTGGCAACTCCTTCATCAGGTGTTCTCCTCTGAGAAGTCTCCATTGTGTCCATCCTTGTACGTAGACTATGTATCTACTCTAGCAGAACTAAATTTGCTTCAAGTCTACCTCGACCTATGCTAGCTACCCTCCTCGGTAGCATGTTTATTGCAGTCAAACTCAATCTCTCTGCTCTAATACCAAAAATGACACAGGAGGTTGATCAAAATAAGGTGAATTGTCTAGAAAATAGACTATTGGTTAATTGATAACCAAACAGATGTGTTCAAGCAGATTCTATACATTGGTCCCATGTTGACATTCCCTTTTTAAATAGGTGCTTCACTCTACACCATTGATCTCCTCTCTCCAGAGCTAACAATCATCACTCACCCAAATCACGAACTAACCCTTTGATTTTCTACCATTGATCTGTCCTTCGATCAAATGGTCATCATGTGATTTCACATGGATTCAAGCACAATCTTTATCACTTCGAAGGCACCCAAAAACGAGGGTTTTATCTCTCCTCCGATTGCAACGTGTCAAGTGCTCAAGCTCATCACGCGGACTCAAAATATTATTGCTTACCACTTGAAATTCATGTGATATACCGCTTCTCGCTTCTCCAATACAACCCATGTGCATTAAATCAAACTTTAATAAAGTGCTTAATCAACTTTTAGCACTTAATTCCAAGATTACTTGTTAAGGCTAAATGTCCGCGATTAATGATAAACACATAAATGTTGATATTTACAATTAAAGCGTGAAAACAGGGAAATACCCAGTTAAATTTCAGAATGTAGATACACAAATGTAAACGACATTATGTGCCCAAATTAACACACAATTACACATTGAATCAATTTATTCAATATAATAGCAGTTACAGAGTCTTGGCCCTCTCACTCAATTATAGCAATTTATTTTACCTCTATCTCAATCTCAAAACCCTATCTATCACTCAAACTCTTACTTCTCACTCAATTCTCAATCATCTCAGCTAATCCTTTTCCATTACATTTTCTTCTCTTTTTATGAGTCAAATCCTATTCTAACTGTACTAACAACTCGATCTCCATTTTAATCAATCTAACAATCAAATCTCTATTCTTAAGCTCTATTAAAAACCTATGCTAACAACTTATCCCTTAGTCTAAAATAATATAATTTTCTAATTATTACAATAATGAAGTAAAGATCATTTTTGAGAGAGCCAACCCTCTCTACCAAAATTGACTTTTGACCACTGAGGCCAGTGAAACTTAACTCATTTATCCACAACACGTGAACAAACAATCACATTGCTGGCTAAGTCTAGATGCTCCTTCATCACAAAGACAAAGCCAGAGATGGAACGGGATATCCAGGACCCTCTCATCAATGTAGATCCAACAAAAGAATCACCATTCATCATAAAAAAGAGGGTACCTATAAGGAAGAAATATAAGGTGAAAAAATCAAAGGGTGTGATACCACTTGTCCTCACTAACGGGAGCACTGATGAGACTAGCGAAAAGATCTAGGAAGTAAGAGCAAGGTTGATGATAGATACAAAACTATCCTGAAATATGTGTTGCAAAGCATCAAAGAGTTAAAGGTACTTCCGTAGACAATCAAAAAACCAACGCAGATAGGTTGACTACTACAGCGAGAGTAACAACTAGAAACAACATTCGGAGTAAGTATTTTGTAGGTACCAGCTGGAGTGTTGCAGTTTGAAACACTAGAAGATAGAGAATGTGAAAAAGGTTGTGACAACATCAACGTGAACAATGTTGTGTTGTCGATTCAAGTATTACATGAGTTCCATGAAAGTATTGCAGATGAACTGAAGGAGTAAGAAAAACACACTTTTATGTTAACCATTTAGGTGGAAATAGACATGGCATCGTTGATGAAGGATCTCGATCAATTGATCAAGTAAATGGATGGAGCACATAGGTAACAATAATAGATAAAAATAACTCATTACAAATGCTTGTAGCATAGTTTCGGATGTGAAGGTCTGCAAATAGGAGTCACCAACAGATAAGGTCACAAAGATGGACCTCATGATAAGAGACTTTGTTAGGCCCATATACTACTAATGTAACCCCTTATTGTTATTAGTACAACCCACTTATTATATTGATGTACCCACATAGTGCCCATATTGTTACTATTGTTCCCCATAGAAGCCTACTATTGTTATTATTGTTCCCTTACATTATTATTGTTATGTCGGCTCTGATTATGTTATGACCCCTTAGACTCCTATATATAGAAAGGAGGTCTTTTCATTTGTATCATTCAAGAAATCTTCATTTGTGTAATGTAAAGGAGGTTGCCCCTTTAAAGAGGTTGAATTCGAAGGCGTTGATCTCTCTTTTCTATCTTTTTGTGAGTTGGTTTCATAACATTTGGTATCAGAGCTTTGGATTCTAGGGTTTCACTGCTCCAAATAGGGCATCGTGGCATTTTCACTATAACTCATTTTCTATGACGTTTCAGAAGTGAAAAAAAAAACCGTTTGAGACAAAATCGCACTGAACCTTGGGTCCGAATTTCATATATTTTCACACTATATTTGCGGAGATATGATCTAAGGAATTTGGTCTTTTTGCAGACTCCTGAATTACATTCCAAACAGGTGACCTAGGGAAAATCATCATAACTTTCTTTTTGGGCATCAGATTGAAATTTTGTAAGAAGGTACAGAAAGAGGACAGACTGTAGTTTCTTGTATATATTTTTCAAAGCCAAAAGTCAAAATAGTGACTCGTGGTATGTCGTACAAGTTCGCTCTACTGAACTAGTCTATAATCAGGTAACTATGGGAGATTTCACATAACTCTGTCTTGGAGAATCCAATTTGGATCAGACTTATGGCATTTTAAAGAGGACGCAGAGGGCTACTGCAAATCGCAATTTTAGAACTTAAAGATATGAAAGTACAGAGTTACAGTTGTTTCAAGATCGAGCTCCTAAAATCAAGAAAAAGCAAGATGAGGAAGTTTGATGGCAAGAATCCAGTAAATTGGATACTTCAGATGGAGCAATATTTTGATCTACATGGTGTACCACTATTACAAAAGGTATTTATTGCATCTTCTATTTAGAACCGGATCAATTTTTATGGTATGAAGGGCTCTGTTCCCGTAAACAACTTGTTATGTGGTCAATTTTCACGGAGGAAATGATAGCACATTATGAGGATACAAAGAGCAACACCTTC
>APFE031721153.1:0-57142 GCA_000404065.3 Pinus taeda | reverse complement strand
ATCATTCAAGAATTGTTCATTTGTGTAATGTAAAGGAGGTTGCCCCCTTGAAGAGGCTGAATTCTAAGGCATTGATCTCTCTTTTCTATCTTTCTGTGAGCTGGTTTCATAACAAACTCAAAGAATAAGCTCACAGAGATGAATTTTGAGTATGAAGTAAATATTACTAAGTTGTAAATGAGGCTACAACTAGTCATGCCACCAGAAGTATGTGAGCCGAGGGAAAAGGATTTGAAATATGCACTGAAAGGCATATCTGACATAGTGGTAGATTGTGCCAAACTACTGGATGAAACCATGTAGATTTCAACCTCACTATAGGAGGATCCAAACATTCAAAGGATTAACGAAGAGCTCCAGATGAAGAAAAAGCAGTTGGATGAAATCTAGGCAATTGTGAAGACCTTATGATTCTCATAGAGGATCATAGGGATCACCTAAGGAAAGACTCTTCAAAAGCAGAATTGAAGGAGAAGATTTTAACAGAAAGGACTCAACGTGGCAGGATGAGGCCTTCCAAATTTCACAAGCAGTCGATAGTAAGCTCACAAAGCTATGAAAAAGAGAGAAAGAAGTGCTACATAAGACTATCATACCAACAATAGAGGAATTACTAGAAGAAGTGCACCAAGCGGAGAAGTGGGTAGCATAAATACTTCAGCAATATAATGCCTCCTACAGGAGCATCATAGGAAATTTTCAGGCCATAACGTCTGAGTGAATTAGGATGAGTCACATATGAGTGTTGGGGGCTTGTTGGGAATGGCCCAACATGGTCTAGTTTTGGTCAAAGACTCTGCATTTTGTGGAGCTGAGCGCATGGAATCTGAAAAGTTCTATTCACGCACAATGTCTAAGGGCTTTGGGGTGGGTCAAAGTCCCTCATTTTGTAACGGGTATCAGGGTTCTAGTTCATTGTTTTGTTGAACCCATATTATGTGGACCATGGTTTTGTAGTAATGAAAAATATATAAGAAGATGTAATGTTTTTTCGAATAGTGAGATGTATACGAATTTATCATACTTTCTGTATTTAATCTGTATTTTGGGCCTTAAATGGAAGATTACATAGCTCAGTGTGTGGAAGCCTTGGAAGAGTATACAACTAAGTGTGTGGAGGCCTTGGAAGAGTTTGCAACTGAGTGCGCAAACCACCTACAACTGGGTGTGCAGGTCGATAAGTTGTATGTACTGAAAGATATATATTAATAAAGAAGAATTTTTGGTGAATTATTATGTATCTGCATCTATAATATGTGTTCATAGGTCCTAATATGCATGCATTTTACTTATTTATGTGAAAGAATACATGTTATATTTTTCTATGATATGTTTACATAATAAGTGAAAATTTGTGAAGTAAAGTATCAGCACGAAGTCTTTTTATGAATGTGAAATTGTAGATGAGTATAATACATAAGAGAATACACATATGCCACAACACAGTATCCCTTTGGCTGTAAAAGCCTGGTTCTGAAACCTCCCATAATTGCTTTGTGTGAGACTGTGATCTACTTGTAGATCATTGTCGAAAGGGCCAATGGTTGAGGGTTTTGTTGGTGTGCAGTACACTTTGCACCTTGGTTGAAGCCCCTTAAGCCAACACCCATCCATTTCAAGGGGTGAACCATGCTTTGGTACCACTCTATAACACCCTACTACCAAATCTACACAGGTAACTATCCAACTGAGGTAAACATGTGACGAAAAGTTACTATAATATGATTTGACCTCCTAAGTAACGTTAAGGAAGTAAAACTGATGGAAACAGACCAACTAACCTTCCACATCAACAACATGACTCTCAGGAACAATCCCAACCTCTCTGGTAACCATCCGTTCACTCCCACTGAGTTTTTAGACTAACTAACCCCTAGACTCTACCATGCTATGGACATTCCAGTGTCCAGAGGGATCTAGACGCTTCCACAGCATTGCATGCTGACTTCCAAGGACTATTTTTCTCAATGTTGTGCCAGCGTCCCGAGGATTTGAGCCACTTTTTTAGACCCAGAGCCTAGGTCACTACCCAAAATTGAATGACACATTCAGAACAAAAATATAACAAGGTAATGATGATACCAATGCAATTACTTAAACAAGCCCTTGACTAGACCCCTACTAGCCATGAAAGTCATTTTTTCAAACATATCAAAAATATGTAATCTACAGGTGTAAACAACATATCTAATCATATGGGTCTCATACTCATCTGAGAATAACTAAGAAGCATTGATGCCTCAATAGATTAGCTGCAGGTTGATCCGTTAGTCCATAGATTAATTGTTCATTCATTCAGAAGCAAAAACATGATGAGAGCCATACAAAGCTACTGTCATAATAAATGTTCATAACTAGAATCATAGAAACAAAAATACCAAGGAAAAAATAGTCATATAATCCACATATAAACTAGTACAATACTCATGAAATAATAAGGATAAATAACCTCATATTAATCATGCAAAGACCAAACAATTGTGGGACTTCCACAAACCACCCAGCCATAGACATCACTGAGCCAAAACTCTTTTCATCTAGTCGTTCGTGTGCCATATGTCGAGCATGAATGTGGGATATCATAAAACACATCAATAAAAAACCATCCAGGGCTTCTAAAGGCCAAACCACCTCAACCCATCAAACAGTGATTCTACCTCACAGTCAAACATCAAAAAAATATCATTAGATTGTTCTCTACCCAAGCCTTCCAGGGCTCCAGAGTTTTTGTTTCAACCAAGGCTCCAAGGCTAGTAACTCAACCCATAGTTTTTTCCTGGCTCCATAGCGTTTGTCCAACCCATGCTCCAGGACTAGTAACTCAACCCAAGTTGTTACAAGTCTCTAGAGTGTTTCTCCAACCAAGGCTATAGGAAATAATAACTCAACCCAAGCTAAAGGAAACATGAGGACCAACTAGAAAAATAAGCAAATGACCCCATAACACCATGGTTATCTAGGAAATGGCAAGGCTAGGAAAATCCACTATCAATCTAGGAAATCCTCCATGCCAATGACATATCATAACCAAGAAACCACATGAATGTGCCATGAATCCCGACACTAGTGAGGAAAGCATACATGCAACGCGATACCTACAAGAAAAACCCGTATAGCTGTTGATATTGATTTCCTCTTGCACTTTCTAGCTTTTCCTTTGCCTTCATGCTCTAAAACTCCAAGTATGCCACACTCCTCCAATAGTGCTCCAAGAAACACTGAGTATCCAAGAGTATGAGAGGGGGAGAGAATAAAAGAGAGCTCCACCAAAAAATTGTCCAGAAATGCTTCCCAACTGGTCCTCATAAGCCGTTTTATCAATGAGGCCTTTATTTTCTTCATTTTCCATTATTTTCCTTGAATTTCCTCCTCACATGCAATGTATGACCTTTCACCTTCCATATCTCCTAATTTCCTTTATTTTCATAAATAAAATGCCAATAAATTCCACTCTTTTTTTTTCCATTTCCTTTGCCAATTTCTTTGGCCATAATAATCGAAATGACACCCACTAGGATGCTTTCCCACCTTTTAGCTTGGAATACGTGTCCTATGACCATGGTGTTATATGTTTTAACATGGATTTTTAAACAGTGTTTTTACAACTACTAAAAGTGAAACATCCTTAGAAATGTTTAGTTTTAGGGATTTCAAAAACCACTCAAGTAATAATTCATCGAGGATTTGTTCCTTGATCAAACTCTTTCTTTTTTCACACTCTTGAATGTGGTCAGAAATATTTGTGGCTTGATCATGGTTACAATTGGCTAGAATCTCAGTTCCAACATAGTAATGGAAAGGAAACTAAAAATGGCTAAGAAATGTTGTGGCGAAACCATTGAACGTAGAAAACAATCCCCCTTTCAACTCAATATACCATGATTTTGGCGAATTTCTAGTTAAGGTGTGTTGAAAAAGCATCAATCTAACTGAATCATCAATTAGAGAGTTCTATGAGAACCACAAATGGAAAGTGGTAATATGATAAGCTAGATCTTCTCCAACCTTCCCTTTCAACTTAGGTATGTCTAATGGAAGTTTGGTTAGAACATGGGACCAAATTGGATTATGTCAAACTAGATATTAGTCAACTTCAGAAGATTTGGAAAATTGAGAGTTTCCATGAATGGTAAGTGTGGTGAATTTATAGGATTCCAAGTTCATGGATTACGATTCATAAAAGTATCTCTGGGATTTTGAGTGGCACCAAGCTACCAAGTATTGCTAGTAGAAAATCCTGTGTTATAAGATAAACCTTGTTGTATAGGGATATACAAAGGACATCCTCCAATTGTTGTAGAAATATGAGAAACAATGTTTTACATCCTATTGGAATATTATAAGAAGGAGAGACCCATTGATAAGGGTTCCATTCACTTGCTAAAGGAGGAAAATCCATCAATGTAATGCTAGTAGGGAAGGGCATACTTTCCTTATAACTATATAGTTGAGAAGAGATACTAGACCCTAAACCACTCATAGGAGGATATACCATACCTGACCCTCCTCTACCTTGAAGTTAATTAATATTTTGGGAGAAACCAGGGAATGGTATAGATCCACTACCTAGAGAAGCATTAAAAGGAGGAAAATTTTGATTTATGAAAGCAAAACCTTCTAAAGGTATAAAAGTAATAATTTTAGTGACTAGAGTGTTAGAAGGTAAATATGAAGGAACTAAAGGAATTCCAATAGATGGCATCCCAGATGTGAAAGCACCAGTGAAATGATAAGAAGGTTGGGTGCCCCCACTTGGACCAAGAGTGAAGGTAGGGAAGGAAAATGTACCTCCTCCTATATGTAAAGAAGGAGTATGAACACCAGCTAAATCAGTGTCCATGATGAAAGAATGAGAGTGGAGGGGACTACCTGGTTTGTGAACTAGGGTACCCACATACGATATGACGTAAGGTAGATTGGAAGGAAGAGGATATAAAGGAGTTCTAGAAGAATCTTTAATCGCTTCAACTTCCACTTGATATTTTGAATGAAAATGTACCCTATTGACAATAGGGACACATCCATCTGTATTACAAGCGAGACTATGCTCTTACCTAAAAATAGAAACCCTCTATGTCGGACTTGACTATATTTTGTTAAATTCGATTAGCTTGAAATAACTAGTATAATTTCTCATACGCCTTATAGGTGAAGGCTCGACACTCACAAGTGAAAGGCCACGAATCCTCTTATATTAAAGAATTGGTGGATTAGCCACCTTTTATGAGTAAAAGGAAATTAAAGACTCAAATCACCTAAGGTAGGTTAGGAGCACATATGAATCACTACAAGGTCCTAAAGATACAAAGAAGAAAACAACCTTCAAGTATTTCCACTACTAGTGATTAGGAACGGACACCAAAATACACGAAACTAGATAAAGGGGCTTCTAAGGGTAAGCTTGGGATGATGAAGGCCCAATTCCTACCAGCAAAGGTAAGAGAAACAATTACATTGGCCTCCTAACAATAACCTTTGTCAGTGTAAGTACCCTCGCTTCTCGGGGCACCCTCCAGAAGTATTATGAAAGTGATACAATGTCTATCTTAGGTACCACAGGCATTAGCCCCATGTAGCCACCTAGGCAGTAATTAGGAAAGTAAATTAAGGCTACCAATTCATAATCAAATGTTGAGGGGGATTGTCATGGCTAGGTGGTTAGGCAAGTAGGAGAGGGGTTATCTCTCGTTCCTTATCATTGTACGACCTAGTACTTAACTCTTGTGTGAGAGTATCTTCATAAATAACCTACACAACATTGGAATTTCACTCTTTAATCAACTTCTCTACTTTTTTTGAGTGTCCTTGGAGATTTTAGTCTCCAAACACATATTCCAAGGCCCTAAATATGACCTAGACTAGTTGGTGTTTCTATGAAAAAAGAAAAGTATAATTCACTTTAATTAAGAATTCATTTTAATGTTTGTTATTTAGGTGAAAGGATATGTAAGTAAAAATTGTGATGTTTTTATGCAAAATAAACCTATAAGAAAGCCTAGGCTACATGTAAATGCAACTCTCTTTTTATTTGATGAAAAGTGATCTCTACAAGTTTTCGTGAGAATATACTAAGAAAAACATTTTTTTATTTCCTTTTTGTAAGCACTCACACATTCAAAATCAATTTAAAAGACAAAACTCTTGTCCTAATGCATTTAAACCTAATGTACATTGATATGTAATGCAAGACTCAAGAACATATCCTAAGGTACACACTGACATAAGAAAAGAATGATAAGCAAGAAAAATAATGAAGACTAAAGACACTCCAATGCAAATCACAAGTTCTGGAGAAACATAAATGTTCCAATTTAACACCAAAACACCTAGATTACCAAAACAAAAAGACTTCAAATTCACTGATCAACGAGTGAGAAAAAAAACAAAAGAAAAAAGAAAAATACAAGAAAATATGTATTTTTCCTTTTACAAAATGGAACCCAAAACTTCAAGAAAAGAAAACCAAGGATTTCAAAGATAAATGATGAAAATTTCTTAAATTCACCATGTCAAGATTTCCAAACACAAAAATGTAAAAAAACTAACGCAAAAAAGAGTATCAAATGACAAAATTTGGTTAATAATGATATAAGAGTTTTAGAGGATGAAAGTGCCTTAACTAAATGAGATCTCAAACACTCTGCAAGATACTCAAATCCTTTTAATGACAAAAATACCAATATAAAAGTTCGACCTTCAGATCACACATTAACTCAAAGAGCGAGATGGGCCATAAGAAATCTACAAACAAACATAAAAGTTTTACTTAAGAATAGAAATAGTCAAGAATTTTAGACAAAATATAATAACCAACCCAACACTTTTCAGCCTTGTAGCATCAAAAACCATACAATAATACCAAACTCCTTTTCATATAAGGCAAGGACATTAGAAAAGTATCTTAAAACCAAAATTATCAACCCCCAATAGCCATATCATACCAAAACATGAAAGACCAACCTTTCTGAGCACTCAAGCAAGTGAAAAGTTTCACTTTGCAGAAATATACGTGAGTCTATAATTCACAACTAGCATATATATGAAATTGTATAGAAGAAAATATTTGTATAGATTGTAAACTGAGGAAAAATAAAAATCAAGCCTAGATCAAAAGGATCAAGCTAAAAAATCTTGTTAAATAAGATTCGAGAAGACTAAAATAACTAGAAATCAATAGCCCAAACACAAGATCAATCAAGACAACCCTTTAGGAAATAATTTTAAAGAGTATCTCCACGGTGGAGTCACCAATCCTATTGAAGGGAAAGTTCCCAAGGGCTGGGTTTGAGAACCCCAATAGAGGGGAGCTAAAATTTAATAAAGAAAACTCATAGACTCACAAAAAGCACTTGAATTCACAAGGGTGAAGGTATGAAATATACGCATAGGTTCTACGTTTGTAGTAGATCTTGTAGGGTCCAAACCCTCAATATTCCTTCAATATTTGTAGACTGGCTAATCTGTTAATGAAAAAGGTATTATAGACTATGTGTGAATTTGCTTATGTTATTTAGTGCAATGGATCGAAAAGATTGCGAATAACATAAACACATAAATAAGTTGAAAACACATTCAAACACATCAACATAGCCAAATTTAATAAAGGAGTTCACCAGACTTTCTAGCTACGTCTCCTAGTCCTTTCTCTTCCAGTGTTGACCTCTTTATTTTGTCTTCAAAATGTTGTTACAGGGGTGAGCTCGAAAACAAAGTCTCAAATAAGAAAATGGACCTCACCACTACATTTAGCTCAAAATTTTGAGTCAAACGAGTATAAACTCATCCATATTTTTCCACTGTAACCTCTAGACCTCATGGAATGGTCCAGAACCACCTCTGTCCCTGTAAGAAACCCTTCGTTTGGGAAAAACTACCTTGGCCTGTGCAAAACCACCTCAGACTGCACGGTGATGGTATGGCAGGTTCGGCACCTGTAATTTTTATTAAAAAATTAGTTAATCTTTGTTTCAAGCCCAAACTGCAGACATGTTGGTTAGCGTAGTTGTGTTAAACCATTGCATATATATAATTTTGGAAGGGTTGAGGGTTCAAAACACCTGCCCAACCATTTATCCATTCGTTACGTTATACATTGGATATGTGATATATTACTCCATTGTTCCATTAGTTATATATGGCTCATATGGTATTGATATACCATATGTTGGTTGCACTTGTGGTGAATGTGGGATATATGTGATAACTTTAAATCTAAGGACCGATGATCATGGGGTTGACCCTGACCATCTGGCCTTTTTCTGGTGGAACCTCTGATATCAAATAAATACAATCTCACCACAAACCCTAACAAGTCCCATCATAGCCTGTCTAGTCCAGTCCTCTGGCAAAAACGTTTCCACTCTGGGAGGTCAGGGGTTTAATGCTCCCTGATCCCCAAAATTTTGGAAACAAGGCCAAATTGGGAAAAATCCTGGCTACGACGTTTCAGCACCGGATTGGCCCATATGAACTAATCACAACCTGCCACATCACCTCCTATACTGACATCATCCAAGACCTGTGGCTCATTCCAAGGTTGACACGTGTCCCAGCTTATGTAAGCATTGACTTGGTTGATTGTTGACCATTGACTTGGTTGAATGTTGACCTTTGAATTTTTGACTTTTTCCCTAAGTTTTCACAAAAACTTTGACTGGCTCTAACTTCTTCCTCCACACTTAGATTTTGTGTCGTTCACACCTTTGGAATCATATCAATGAGCACCTCAATTTGAGCCCATTTTCATTTGCATTTGAAGACTTTGATATGGAGGAAAAACTGGATCCATTTTGGATCATTCCTCCCCACTGGAAGCTTTTGGTCCACCAAAAGTTGGTTTCAGCTAGCGAGTAAGTGAGGATAAATTTCCTTCACTTTTCCAATCTCTATCCATCATGCTTTACTTGGATTTGTACCTTTGAGTCCAACTCAAAGATACTCAACATTTCCCCGTCGCGAAGTCCTTATCCTCCTATCAAGAACTGTGTCCTCTTGTAGCTCATTGGGATATTCAGGAAAAGGATCTTCAATGGAAGGTAGCTGACCTTGCTCTTCAGGATCTTCAATCAATGAAGGCTCATATAATCGAATGTTTTCAACATTTACGACATAATAGATTTGCATGTAAGCTGGTAAATCTAGGTGGAAAGCATTTTCACCAATTTTGTCAAGTATTTTGAAAGGACCATATCTAATTAGTTTCAACCTTTTACCTTCCCCCTTGCAGTCTTTTTTTGCTGATGTACAACTAGAATCTATCACCACCTTGAAAACTATGCTCAACGCGATGCTTGTCATGTCGCGCCTTACACTTTGTTTGGTTTCTTTCAAGTTGTTCCTGTACTCCCTGGTGAATTTCCTGGATTTTTCTATGAACTTGGCTTCTCTGTCCACATCACTATGTCCACCAACTATTATGTCTTCACCAAATACAAAATCCAAGGCATACTTTGGTATAAAACGAAAACAAGTCTCAAAAGGAGATCTCTGAGTAGAAGAATGTTTTGCATGGTTGTAAGCATGTTGCACATAACACAAATGCTCATTCCAAAGTTTGGCATGCTTGATACAATATCCTCGAAGAAAATGTATCACTGTCCTATTGACCACTTCTATCTGACCATCTATTTGTGAATGAAATGTCGTGCTTTTCTTCAACTTTGTTTCCATTAACTCCCATAGACTTGACGAAAATTTCCCACAAATTGAGAATATTGATTGGATACAATAGAAGTGGGTTACCCAAAATGAACCCATACATTTTGAAAGAACAACTTTGCAGTTTGTTCAACTATGACCTGTTTATTACATGGTATCAAAATACACATCTTACTAAACCTATCCACAAGTACATACAAATAATCATGACTCTTTCTAGACTTGAGCAATCCCCCAACAAAATCCATGGAAACACTTTTCCAAGGATGAGAAGGAATTGGAAGTGGAGCATACAAGTCTAATTTTCTATTACTTGGCTTACTTGTAGCACACATAGTACATCCTTTAATATATCTAGAAACACTCTCATTCATTCGTTGCCAATAACAGAATCTTTGTAATTTTCAAATTGTTTTACTTACCCTAAAATGACCTGATATGAGAGAAGTATGTGCTTCTTGAATTATATTAAATCTTTCATTTTGTGGAATGCATAACTTTCCCAAATGATATAAGAGTTTTTCCTTTATGAAATAATCCAATTCTTCTACCTACTTGCCATGACTTAAAGTTGCATATACATCCTTAAAATCTGTGTTTTGAGCATATTGTTCCATGTAAATTTCTTGAATTACCAAATTATGCTTAAGTATTGTGGATGAATTTATAATTGGTCTAGATAACATGTCTACAACCTTATTATGTATTCCCTTCTTATATCTAATAATAAGATGAAATTTTTGTAGATAACACATCCACCTATAATGTCGTGATTGTTGCAATTTAGTTTGTGACTATAAATATTGTAGTGGTTGATGATTTGTGTTTATGATTGTTTCTTTGCCCATTATGTAACGTTTCCACCTTTTAACACTCTAAACTAATGCACATAATTCTTTATCATATGTAGGATATTTAACTACTATTGATGTGAATGTCTCAGAATGAAAGCATATAGGCCTTTTGTGCTACATTAATACTGCCACCATGGCATATTCACTTGCATATTTCTCAATCTCAAATGGATACTGAAGATCTAGCAGTGCTAGTACTGGCGTTGTACTGATACTTTATTTCAATGTGTCGAAGGCTTTCTATTGTTTGCCTCCCCACTAAAACACCTATTTCACACTTGTCAAAGCATGTAAAGGAGCTGCAATCAAAGAAAAGTTAGCAATAAACTTTCTCCAATATTGTGTTTCCCCGAAGAAACTTCTAACTTCTGTAGCAGTATTGGGCATATGCCAATTTACAATGACTTCGAGCTTAGATGGATCTATCTTCAATTCACCACTCCCTACAATATAACCCAAATAATTCAAAGATGTTTTGCCAAGTTCACATTTGGACAGTTTTACATAGAGATTCTCTCTTTTCAAAACATCTAAAATTTTCTTTATATGTTTTACATGTTCATCCCATGTTCTACTGAAAACAAGAATATCATCTAAATAGACTATTAGAAAATCATCAATGGATGGTCTAAATACATCATTCGTGACTCGCATGAATATAGCTGGAGCGTTAGTTAAGCCAAAAGACATAACCATCCATTCATAGAGTCCTTGCTTTATTTTGAAAGCAGTCTTCCATATATCCTATTTTGCAACTCTTATCTGATGGTAGCCACTTTACTAGTCCAATTTAGAGAAGTAAAATGCATTTTTAACTAATCTAACAAATCATCAATATGAGGAAGAGGATAATGATTCTTTATTGTGATTTTATTTAATTCTCTAAAATCAATGCACATTCTCCACGAACCATCTTTCTTTCACACTAACACAATAGGTGATCTGCACGGTGATGTGCTTGGTCGCATAAACCCTTGATCGAACAACTCCTATACCTTCTTCTTTATCTCTACATTCTCTAGAGATGATAACCTGTACATTCCAATGTTAGGTAGTGGAGCATCTTGCTGCAAATAAATCTCATGTTCTATCTCTTGCTTGGGTGGAAGCCCTTTAGGCTCTTGAAACAGAATATCATAATCAGAAACAAATTTAACTAGATCTTCTTTTTGTTTAGGATTACAGCCTTGGAATGCATCGGATTTATCAATATCCTTTGCTTTTACAATCATAAGTAAAAATTGTTTACTTGAATTTACAATTCTTTTCATCTGACCTGAATTTATGAGAGAGAAGTTATCTTTGAGTTTATGAGCCCTTACAATATATTCAATTACATCCTTATTGAGTTGATACTTATTTTTAGTTCGATAGAAGATAGAATTTCTATCGTACAAGTAAGGACCTCCTAATACAATTCCACATATGTCCAATGGGACTATGTCTAACTCAACCTCATCTATAAACTTTGACCCGATAGCAAAATGAGGTTTACATTGTTTCGTAACTTGTAGCTTAGTTTTATCACACACCCAACCTAATGGATATGGCTTTTTATGAGGTTTTGTTTATAGACCCAGCTTCTTTATAATTTCTTCATAAATCAAATTAACATGGAACCCACTATAGAATAAAGTATCAATTTTAGTATCCTTGGAAATGACTCTAATGTGAAATAGTTCATTTATTTTCCTCTCATCATTATAATTATCAACAGAATGTGAAGAAGTACTTTTAGATGCTTCAGAATCTTTACCTTTTATACCTGTAGCTGTAACCGTTGTCTCGTCACCTAAATATGATGCCAAGTCCTTTTGAATAGTAGCAACATTCTTCTATTATTTACTCCCAAACTTCTTAGGCTTCAATTCTAGATACAATGACCAGCAGTGTGCCTCGTTGTGTTCTTTGTTCTTACAATGAGTGCATGAAGGTTTATCCTTATTCACAATGTTTGTTTTCTTCTCCTTTCATTTAAGTTTCTTCTTGCATTTATTCTTGCTTTCAATAGGTTTGGATGATTTCCCAACATATTGGGTTACATTTTTGGCTCTAGCTTCTAGATGAGTTGCTTGGACTGATACATCATCTAAGCTAGTTGGATTAAACATAATTATGGTATGCCTCAAATAACTATGAGGACCACCTATGTATTTCAACAATGTCTCTGGTGAGTCTAATGATATGCCTAATGTTAAAGATCTCTTATGGAATTCCTGAGTATAACTTTAAACACTTTGACCTTTTAATTGACGTAGTGTTTTCCAACTAATCATTGTTTGTTGCATATAAGCCAAAGGATAAAATTTCTTTTGAATGGCATAAACAAATTCATTCCAAGTTGAAATGATTTTACGATGCTTTTGGAGATTTGCTTATGTCTTGTCTTCCCACCATACAAGTGTTGTTCCTCCAACTCGAAGAATAGCAAGTTGGATCTTCTTTCTTTCTGAAACAACTTTCTACACCCTGCAATACACTTCAATTTGTCTTATCCAATTATCAAGCTTTTCAGCATTCAATTCTCCATCATAAATTGACAAATCAAATTTTACATCTAATTTGATCAAAGACGATTTCTTTTTCTTTTTCTTAGAAGGAATATATTTATGAGAAGAAGAGGATGATGATGAAAATTATGGTGATGATGGAGGATATCGTGGAGGAAGCATTCCTCCCTTTCCCTTATCTACCTGATCTTTAGGTGATGAAGTCCCTTCATCTTTGTTCTTCTTAAACTCGTGATACATCTCTTCCACCATAGCACGTATCATCATGAAACTATCCAAGAATTAGGATTCTGACCCAAGTGGAGTTTCATCTGTCATCCTTATTTGTGAAAAGACCCTTCCAATTTCTGGATTTGCCTCAACAAGTTCACCTTCACCTCATTCGAGCCTCAACCTAGTAAGCATTCAAATATTCACACAAACTTGTCAAACCATAAAAACCTTATTGCTCTGATACGACTTGATCCGCTAATGAAAAAGTTATTATAGACTATGTGTGAATTTGCTTATGTTACTTAGTGAAATAGATAAAAAAGATTGTGAATAACATAAACATGTAAACAATTTGAAAACATATTCAAAGACATCAACACAGCCAAATTTAATGAAGGAGTTCACTAGACTTTCTAGCTACATCTCCTGGTCCTTTCACTTCCAGTGCCGACCTCTTTATTTTGTCTTCAAAATGTTGTTACAGGGATGAGCTCGAAACAGAGTCTCAAATAAGAGAATGGACCTCACCACTATGTTCAACTCGAAATTTCGAGTCAAACGAGTATAAACTCGACCATATTTGGTCATTGTGACCTCGAGACCCCTTGGAATGGTCCAAAACCACCTCTGCCCCTACAAAACCACTCTCCATTTGGAGAAAACCACATTGATTTGTGAAAAACCCCCTCATACTGCATGCTAATGGTATGGTAGGTTTGGCACCTGCAATGTTTATTAAAAAATTAGTTTGACTTTGCTTGAAGCCCGAACTGCTGACATGTTGGTTAGCGGAGTTGTGTTAAACCATTGCATATATATAATTTTGGAAGGGTCGAGGGATCGAAACCCCCGCTCAACCATTCCATTATTGGTTACATTATACATTAGATATGTGATATATTACTCCATTGTTCCGTTGGTTATATATGGTTTGTATGGTATTAATATACCATATGTTGGTTGCACTTGTGGTGAATGTGGGATATATGCAATAACATAAAATCAAAGAACTAATGGTCGTGTGGTTTATCCCGACCGTCCAACCTTTTTCTGGTGGAACCTCCAATACCAAAGAAGTACAATATCATCACATACCTTAATAAGTCCCATCGTAGCCCATCTAGTGTGGTCTTCTGGTGAAAAAATTACCACTCTGGGAGGTCAGGGCTTCGATCCTCCCTGATCCCCAAAATTTTGGAAATAAGGCCAAATTGGGAAAAATCCGGGCTGTCACATGTCAACATCGAATTGGCCCATATGAACCAATCACAAATTGCCACATCACGTCCTCTGCTGACATCATCTAGGATCAGTGGCTCATTCCCAGGTTGAGACGTGTCCCGGTGACGTAAGCATTAAATTGGTTGACCGTTGACCATTGACCTAGTTGACTATTGACCTTTGACTTTTTGACTCTTGCTCTGAGTTTTCCCAAAAGCTTTGACTGGCTCTAACTTCTTCATCTAGACTCAGACTTATGTGCCATTTGCACCGTTGGAGTCATATCGACGAGCAATTCGACATGATCCCATTTTCATCTGCATTTGAAGACTTTGATTTGGAGGCAAAACTAGATCCATCAACAATAGGTCAAAAAAATCAAAGTACATATGATAAGTATAGTTTAGTTCATCATAATTAACGTCATCGCCAATTAACATTCATAAGATAAATAATGCAATTTGGGAACAAGACATGAGTTTCTTTATTAATTGACAATAATAAGAGTAGGTAAGGTTACAACCTGATCCTAACTACTAGCACCGATGAAACCTTCCTCTGCATCCATCTAGCCTAAGCCTTCGAATACCTCCTCTCCAATATGAGTAAGTAGATACTAGATATAGAGGTTGAGCATATATTCATGGAAACAAGGGTTTCTTGGAGTCAAGGAGTGTAAAGAGCATGGGAAAATTATAGACCCAATCTAGGAGAATTTGGGTATGGTATGGATACCTCTTATTGGGGATGAATTTAAGCATAGTCATGGGGTGCATATATACCAGCAAAAGCTAGTTAATTTGGTTAGACTATGGGCTCTTGTAGGTGGTATTTCGGCGCAACCTGCAAACCCTATAAAAAAAAATAGCTTTTATATATTTTTTCACGTTTTAAAAAGGTGTATGCGAGAGACATGCATAGGAACTGAGTATGTACACACTTTATAATGGGCATAGTCATCTATTACTGTTGAAAAATATATTTTTGAATTATGGTTAGGTCTGCAAGGGAATAGGGATCTTCCTAGTGCATATAAGATCATTTGTTATACATGAGTGATAAAATATGTTATAGAAAAGATCATTCCATTACCCTAGTGAAGAGATTTACCTTACCAAATTTTAAATTGTTTCCACATTTTTAATATCATCATGTATAATTGTAGACAAATAGTTGATAATGAGAATAAAAATTATAGAGTTGGTATCATTATGCTCATTAGTTAATAAGAAATAAAATATGGCTGAACAATAAGATATCTAAGTAACTATTGTATAAATGATACATTTTCTTGAGAAGCTATACTGTATCATTTGTTTCCTTCATTAGTGGACAAGTGATGAATTTGTTTTCCAGTTCATTATCATTCTGGTTTTCACAGAGAAGTCCAAGTATTTTGTTAGAAAATACATGGATATAAGAAATAGTTGGGTTATCCTCCCACGTAATCAATAGATTGGAAATTTGGCCAAAATCACCATTTTAATATCTAAAAATATTTATTAATTATGGATTATTTATATGAGCTTATATATCATTTAGCCCCCAACGAGATCAATGACCGGGATGGTATATGGAGTTGTAAAGTGAGGAGCTAGTTAACTTTTTCAAGCTACCCAATGTGTAGCATGGACGCCACCATTTTGATTATGTTGCATCACCTCATTGGATATTTCGCTCTAAAACTCTCATCAAAACAATTTCTTTTGGAACTTGATATCCACTTTTAGAATTCAAGTGGTTTCCTCATGTACAACTGTGTTGACCATTAATGTATACATTGAATGGGTGACATGCCTATCAAATATGCCTATGCCTTCAAATATCTTTGAGACTATCCATATATTTTTTAGAACTATAACATGTGGCATATGAACACCAAAAATATCAAGAAACCAAATATCAACATATTTGAGAAGTGATGATGGTGAGAACATCTTACAAAGGAAGCATGGCGCAAAGGGATGAACAGGTAGGACACACTATTTCTATTGTTAACACATTGGTGAATCGCACTTTGTAGTGGTTTAGGAAGTTCTTCCTCTCTTTTTTATAACTTTTTTTCTCATTATCGATATATTTGGGCACCTCCATACATTTCTCATCACCCACGACATCTACCATCATGCAAGAAATTTGATAAATTTCATCATCCACTTTATTCTAAGAATTATTGTTAATGTTAGTGCCTTGAACATTCACCAATATCATTGTGTCTCTTCCTTCATTCATGCCATCCTCATCCTTTATACAAATAATTTCTCACATCACCACTATTGGAACATGGAATTGAATAAACCAATTCCAAACTAATCCATTGACCCCGTCTATTCGAACACCTCAACATTGTTATCTAATAATGCTAAGAGGCACTAAGAAGATCCACATGCCCTACCCATCCCAACTGCACAACGGAAGTCACCTGAAGCAGTTGTGTAACTAATTGAATCAATTTGTAATCGCACTTCTCAATGATCTAAACCTTACTGAGCTAGATTATGTCATTTGAGATCTAGATTCTAGTTTTGTTTTTTGAGATAGAGATGATGTTCAAAATACTCTAGTTAATATAGAAGAGATAACTTAGGCATATGTTGAAAATATTCGTGGTCACCTTCTCCAAAATCCATTCTCTCATGATTCATGTGGCTTTTCCAAATCCATTTGACATGCGACAAAAATAAGCTATCCACATAATTTGACAGTGAGAGAATCATATTGGGTGCGAAGTAGAAGGGGTTGTTAATTGGGCAAAGTGAACCAATGGGTGGGCTTACACCCACCACTTTGTTGACATGTCCTCTCATTATTTGATATTGGGCCCCAAAGGAACTCCACCAAAACCACTTTTTGGAGGACCCAATAATTAGTTTTGGAAGCCAGTGGTAAGTGGTTTCATTCCATCATATAATGGTTGCTAAACAATGGTACATTGGAGCCTGATACTGTATAAAAAATGTGGAGGTTGAGGGAGCACTGTAGTTTATACCTCGCAACCATAGAGAGAAAATGGCTATTTATTTTGGGCTTATTAATACAATATTTGGGGCATCCATTCAGATCACTAAAATCCTTTGTGTCTATAATAGTTTCCATAGTGTTGCAAAGTTAATTTCCAAGACCAACCAATGAAAAATTACTTTTAGGGATATAATTGATTTTTAGTGTTTAAATGGTGGATTGTGATCTCGTAGGGATTATTGGTGGTTCTAATCAAGAAAAGAAAATATTAACTTGCATAATAGAAATATAAACATGATATTTGCCTTGCATTGGAAAAAAATATCTCGGTGATATTGTCAGAGACACTTTTCACATTGGATTATATCTACATAGTAGTGTCTCCTTGGGATGGTAATATGTTTACATGAATTTTACAAGGATGATGTAACATGCTCTTCCCACACTTACCCAAGCTTACCGATCCATGGGGTTAAATATGTAATGAAGTTTTACTATGATATGATTCAACTCCCAAAGTATAGATAAGGAAGTGGAATCAAAAAACTAAGACATGATGAGAGCCATAACTCAAGACTCTTATTAAATCATACTTCTAACCAAAATATACCCAAATAAATAACAATAATAGAACAACCATCATAGCCACATAAGAACAAGTGCATGAAAACATCGAACAAAAGATTTAAAGAGCTATTATTAACATATGAAAATCCAACTAAGTCAGGGACTTCCACGTACCACCCTACCATAGATTGGGCTGAACCAAATCTCTCTTTCAGCCAATCACCTGTGTTCCATATTCCAAGCATGAATGTGGGATCTCATGGAATAACCAATCAAAACCAAACTAGGGCTTCCAAATGGAAAACCACCTCGACCCTCAATCAATAATTCTACCTCACGGTCAAACATCACTAACCATCACCAGATTGGTCTTTATCAAAGTTTTCCATGTCTCTAGAGAGTTTGTTCCAACCCAACTTCCAGGACAAGTAACTCAGCCCATAGCTACCGTCGGGCTCTGGAGCGTTTGTTCAACTAAGGCTTCAAGGACTAGTAACTCAACCCACCAAGAGATCTAGATCATTTCACCAACCAAGGCTTCTAGGACTAGTAATTCAACCCAAACTATTTTATGGATTCCAGAGCGTTTGCCCAACGAAGGATCTAGTAAATAATAACTCAACCCACAACCATAAGGAACATGAGCACCAACCAGAAAACAAAGGATAAAATCCACAACACCATGACTATCTAGGAAATGGCAAGGCTAGGTAAAACCATTGTCAACACAAGAAATCCTCCTTGCCAATGACAGATCATAACCAAGAAACTGCACGCATGTGCCATGGATGCCAAAACTAGAAAGGAAATCATACATGAAACTCGATACTTACAAGAAAAAGCCAATGTAGTTGTTGATCCCGTTGATCTCTCACACTTTCCTTCTTTTCCTATTCCTTCTTGATCTAAATCCAAAGTATGCCACACTCCTCCAAGAGTTCCCCATGAAAAATCTAACTGTCCAAAAGTATGAGAGAGAGAATAGAATAAGAGTGCCCAAAGACTGAACTCACAAAAGCTAACACTCAAAAAAGTTGTGAACTGATCCTCAAAATCCTTTTATTGTTGAGGCCTCTATTTTCTTCATTTTCCATTTTTTTCCTTCATTTTCCTCCTCACATGAAACATGTGACCTTTCACCTTCATTTTCTCCTCTTTTGCATTATTTTCATAAATAAAATGCCAACTAATGCCTCGTACCTTTCTGAAGCATTTTTCATTTCCTTTGTCTATTTCCATAGCGATTAATTAGGCAGAAGTGATCCTCGTCACTATGTTTTTCCCCAACATTCAACTTGGGATATGTGTCCCATTACCTTGGTTATTATTTTTCCTTTATTAACTTTATTACATGGATTTTTAACCTGGAGTTGTTATAGACCCCTCCCCCTTAGGGGAACACTGTCCTCAGTGTTTAATCACACCTACAACTAGAAAGGCCACTAAGAACCAAACATACAGCCCATGGAGCTTTAAAGCTTATATTGTTGTAGTATTTACAATGAAAAACATGCTAAAACGAAAACCAATATGATAAATAGCTTGTAGCTAATGAACCATTTCCCATCTAGCTTCATTAGGCCCAAAGTGTTTCGACTGCACTTTAACCTTCTCGATTTCTCAGTTCTAAAGCATGACCATATTTCTCTGTAAAATGCACTAAGGTTCTGGTTGAAATTATCCTTCTGATTCCACCTACAATATAGACCAATCAATAACGTGATCAAAATATTTCACATATATTTCAAGTAATGAAACATGGAAAACATCGTGGACTTTCACTGTCGAAGGTAGTGCAAGTCGATAGGCCACTCGTTAAATATTTTCAAGGATCTTAAAAGGCTCGCAATACTGAAGTGCGAGCTTCACACATGATCCAATCCTCAAGGAATTGTTCTTTGGATTTATGTGTAAGTACACCTAAAACTCCAAAAACTTATACTGATCTACATAATTTTTCTGACTATCATGTGTTGCCTTCAAATTTTTCTTGATTACTTCCATTTCATGTTCCATCTCTGCCAACATGTCCAGTACTATCAATACCCTATTCACTGGATCAGTCCATCTGATGGGAGTATTACAACTTCACCCATAAATTTCCTCAAACAGACTCATCTTCAATGACTCTTGATAGCCATTATTGTAAGCAAACTCAACCAATGGCAGATAATCTTCCCACTTCCACTGTTGGTACATCACATAAATCCTTAACATGTCCTCTAAAATCTTGTTGACCCTCTCTATCTTTCCATATGTCTGCAGATGATACATTGTGTTGAAGGCCAACTTTGTACCCAAACCTACAAATAGCTCCTTCCAAAACTTTGAAATGAACATAGCATCCATGTCTGACATAATCTTCTTTGGTACTCCATGCAATAAAACTACATCTATGATGAATACATGTGTTACATCATTAGATGAATAAGCAAACTTCACTGGAATGAATTACGCTACCTTTGTCAGCTTTCCCACCACAACCATGATAGAATCATGTTTTCTAGATGTCCTCGACAAACCTCTAATGAAATCCATGGAAATGACCTCCCATTTACACTCTGAAATTGGAATTGGTTGTAGTAATCCACTTGGATTCTTACACATTTTTTACTTGTTGACAATCTAAGAACCTAGCCATGAACTATGCCACTTCCTTCTTCAAATTCGGCCAATAATATAACTTCGTCACTACTATCAATGTCTTATGATATCTTGGTTGACTTGAATATGGCTTAGCAGGAAATTCCCTCAAGATAAGCTTCTTGAGCTCATTATTGTTGACATAGATCCTATCCCTAAATCTCACCAAAGCATCCGTCGTGAGATGATATTCACATCTTGATCAACTGTATCTTGTTGTAACCTATACCTAATATCCTTATACTTATAATCTTGCTAACATTTTTGTAAGATACGATCCTGTAAATTCGTCCCATATGAATGCATAGTTGCTATATAGTTCATTTTCACTATTCTATTAAGATCATCTACCACCCTATCATCTTTCCATTTAATGTACCTAATCTTAAGGTCAAACTCATTAATCATGGCCAACCATATAGATTTCTTGGCATTCAAATTTGATTGGTCAAACAAGTATCTCAATCCATAATGATCACTCATCAACACAAACTTCCTACCAAGAATATAGTGCCTCGACATCTTCAATGCATGGATGATCATTACCAACTCAAGATCATGTGTAACATATTTCTTCTCATGCTCATTCATCTTCCTCAATTCATAACATATCACCTGTCGTTCCTACATCAAGACTCCACCATGTCATCTCTTGTAAGTTTTACACACCACAAACTCCTTTTATGGATCTATGATTTTTTCAACTGAAGCATTTGTAAGCAATTGCTTCAAGTGCTCAAACCTAGCTGCATATTATTCTTTCCATTCAAATTTATTATCTTTCCTTTGCGATGATGTAATAGGATAATAAATCTATGAGAATTTCCTGATGAACCTCCTATAATAACTTTCTAACCCCATGAATGATCTAACCTCATCTACATTACTAGGAGCTTCCCATTCAATCATAGCTCTTACCTTTTCGAGATCCACTACTATGCCTTCCTTGGAAACAACATGCTCCAAGTAATGTACCTTTGTTTGAAAGAAACTGCATTTTATAACCTTAGCATACAATTGATGCTCTCTTAACAATATCAACACCCTTGCTAAATGTTCAACATTTTCTTCCTCATTATTAGAATATATAAATATATCATCAATGAACACAATAGAAAACTTGTCCTAATAAAGACACAACACACTATTCATCAAGCACATAAAAGTAGCTAGAGCATTAGGAAACCCAAAAGGATCTACAAAAAACTCATAATGCCTATACTTGGTCCGTAAAGTAGTCTTGTAAATATCCTCTTCTTTGATGCGTACCTAGTGGTATCTTGATCTCAAATCAATCTCTGAGAACAATTCTACTCCCTTCAACTAGTCAAATAAGTCACCAATATTAGCAACGACTACCTGTTCTTGATGTTTACCTTGTTCAACTACCTGTAATCAATGCATAACCTGAGAGTACCATCTTTCTTCTTCACAAACAACACTGGTGCACGGGAAGGCAACTGACTTGGCTTAATATATCGCTTGTTAAGAATTTACTTCAACTGCAAATTCAATTCCACTAACTTAGGTGTGCTCATCCTGTATGGTTCCTTTGATGTTGGTGTTGCCCTTGGTACTAAATCAATAGAAAAGTACAATTCCCTATGAGGTGGTAACTCTGGAATATCTGTGGGATATACATCTTGCAATTGTTATAGAACTGGGTACTTGATCAAGAATTTTTCATCCTCAACATCCTTACCTTTATCACTAGAAATATTTACTACAAATAACACACACCCTTTCCTATGACTGCACTTTACTCGTATAATTGTCACCATTCTAACTGATGTTTCCTTCTTCTTACCCTACAAGATACTTTGTTCTCTATTTTCATCTGAGCACTCAATTTCCTTGTCATAACAATCCACCTTGGTCTTATGATGATACAACCTATCCATACCCAATAACATGTAGTATGATCCCAATGGAAGCACATTTAAATGTGTTGACTAATGTAGGCATAACATTCAAATCAAATGCACAATCTATAACCCAATGATGAACTCTCTTCTTAGTGCATCTAGCCATCTACACTAAACAAGACTACATGCACTTTTTTATTCAAATGAAACTTATCCACTAGATTAGGATTAACATAACTATAATGAGATCCAGGGTCAAAAAATTAGAAACAACTTGATCACAAGCTTACCGTCCATCTCAATAATAGATTCCTGGTGATTCACCTGCTGTTATCCAACACTACATAAATCCAAGGAATACCCTATCTAGCATTCCCCACTATTTGTGTCTCCTGTGCCTTGTAGGTCTATAGTCTACCACCCTGATGTTGAACAATCTCTCTTTCGATGATATTTTCCACAAGTACAACAATATAAAGGATTCTTGCCATCATCCTTGTTCTTCTCATCAAACTGAAATCCCTTCCCTCAGCTAGATGCATTGAACTTATTAGATGATGCTACATTCTCTTTGTTACCTATGTCCATAGGTCATATTGGCTTCTTATCCCACTTTCCCTTATTCTTATCATTACTTTTCCAAACCTTCGTAGTTTCATATTTGCACTTCGATTTCTCATAACAATGATTTAGCTTTCTGATGGTTTCCTCCAATGATCTACGCTCATCAAACTCAATCCTGTCTTTAAATGCTACCAGCAACCCACTGATGAATCTTACAATCTTCACTTTTTCCTCCTTCAGAAAAGGAACACACCTCAATAACTCCAACAACCTACTAGTGTACTTTTCATCAGTGATAGATCCCATATTCATCTCATAAAATTATTTTTCCCTATTTGTTAGGTCCCTATAATACTAGTGGTTCGCCCATTACTATTGTTGTTATATCCCCTATTGTTATTGTTGTGCCCCTATTGTCTCCATATTGTTATTATTGTGCCCCATAAAATCCCACTATTAGTATTTTTGTGCCTTTATATTATTATTGTTAGGTCGGATTTGGTTATATTGTGACCCCTTAGACTCCTATATATAGAAAGGAGGTTTTGTCATTTGAATAATCTAAGAATTGTTCATTTGTTTAATTTAAAGGAGGTTTCCCTCGTGAAGAAACTTATTTCTAAGGTGTTGATCTAAATTTTCTATCTTTTTGTGAGCTGGTTTCATAACATTTGGTATCAGAGCTTTGGATTCTATGGTTTCGCTGCTCCAAATAGGTCATCATGACATTTTAGCTAAAACTTGGTTTTGTGATATTTCTAAAGCTACAAAAAACCCATTTGAGAATAAATCACGATGAACCGCAGGCTGTAATTTTAGATCTTTTCTCACTATATTGTCGGAGATATAATATCACGAAGTTAGGGTTTTTGCAGACCCCTGAATTACATTCCAAATAGGTGACCTTTGGTAACTCGTCATAACTTTCGCTCTGAGCATCAGATTGAATTTTATTAAGAAGTTATAGAAATAGTATAGAATGTGGCTTGTGTGGGTATCATTTTCAGAACCTAAGGTTGAAACAGTGACTTGCGACACGTCATACAAGTTTTCTCTATGGAACCAATCTATACTCAGGTCATCGTGGGAGATTTGGCATAACTGTTCATTGGAGAATCCAATCTTGATTAGACTTGCGGGGTTATAAATATTACTTATATTGTTACTGCAGGAAGAAATTTTGGACCTTTGAGGTCCACAATTACAAAGATAAATCAGATTCAATATCGATCTCCTACAAAATGAAAAAAGATGTGTAGCTTCTTTAAAAATTTTGCATAAGCCTGGTTTGAAAAATTAGTTTGAAGGAATTCAAATGGCATAGTGAACCATTATTATTGGTAATTGATGCCCCAAAGAAAGAAAATGGAAACACCTAGTAAGCAACCTGAAATCTCTAGCATGACACATGAAGAGGAGGAAGAAATGCAACATGATATATCAAAATTATGAGACCAAGTAGAACGAATTTCACTCACACAAAAAGTAATAGAAGCTAAGATGGATGGATTAAAGAAAGACGTAGAAGCTAAGATGTATGGCGTAGAAGCTAATATGGATGGTTTAAAGAAAGGCGTAGAAGCTAAGATGGATGATGTGGAAGCTAAGATGGATTGCATGGAAGCTAAGGTGGATGATTTGGAGAAAGGCATGGAAGATTTGAAGATAGATTTGACAATGTTTCTACAAGAAATGCTTACTAATGGTGAAAGGGTAGTAAATGAAACTCATGATGAGAAAAAAAAAATGTTAATCATGATTCCATAAACTCTAATGTTGGATCAAAGAACCACCATGTTCCAAAGATTGATATGAGGAAGTTTGATGGCAAGGATCCCGGAGTTTGGATACTACAAATGGAGCGATTTTTCAATCTCCATAATGTGCAAAACACACAAAATGTATGCATTGCAAATTTATATTTGGAACCAAATAAATTTGTATGGTATCGATGGCTTTGCTCTCATAAACAAATTGTCACTTGGGCTATTTTTATGGAAGAAATGGTAGCACATTATGAGGATACAAAAAGCAACACCTTTTTTTAACCAATTGATAAATCTCAAACAAAAGGGTTCAATGATGGAGCACATTGAGGAATTCCAAAAATTGAATATAAGGGTAAAATATATTCCAGAGGAGCATAGGATTGATGTGTTCATATGGACTTTAAAAGATAACATCCAACATGAGGTTCACCTTTGGGAACCAAATTCATTGGACAAGGCATTTAGGTTGGCAAGAAAAATGGAAAGCAAAATTTTGGCATAAAGGAACCCTACCACTCACAATCATAAAGATGGAAGTGTTTCTTCCCCTAGCCATCCACAACCTACAAGGTTGACACCACAACAATTGGAGGAAAAAAGTGAAAATGGGCTTTGTTACAGTTGTGATAGAAAATAAACTAAACGTCACAAGTGTGTCGAGAAGAAATTATTTTACATAGATTGTGAAGAGGGGGAATAAAAGGAGTAAGTAATGTCAAAAGAAGAGGATATACACCAGGAACAAACCCTAGAAAAATAAGAAATGAATCCGACCATATCTTGTAATGCATTGGCTGGAATTACCACTCCTAAAACTATCAAGATAGAAGGGAATATCAAGAAGAAAAAGGTAATAATGTTGATTTATTTGGGAATTGAATTGCTATTTTATTCAATATAAGATAGCCAAGGAATTGAACTGCTATCTATATCCAACACTAGACTGTCAAGTGATGGTTGCAAGTGGAGGAACCATAAATTGCTCAGAAAAGTGCCATAATATCAAGCTATCCACGGGAGAATATATATTGAATAGCCCAATGATTTCCATTCTAATGGGTGGTGCTGATGTTGTACTAGGAGTCCAATGGCTACAATCCTTGGGTACAATAGCTTTTAATCATCAAGAACGTTTCATGAAATTCTCTTCAGAAGGAAAAGAAGTTGAATTAAGGGGTATCAAGGGAAACCGAGAAAAATAATAAGCTATAATGGAATGAGAAAGCTTCTAAAGAAAGAACAATGAGGCATAATTACACAATTATGTTCACTAGAGGTTCCCACATCGAAATCATCCATTTGTCCAGATCTCCAAAAAGTCTTGGACAATTATTCCAAGGTATTTGAGACTCCCAAAGACTCCCCACCTATTTGTGATCATGATCATGCTATTAAATTGACTCCATGAAGTATTCCTCCAAACATCAGGCCTTATAGATATCCCTATGTCCAAAAGAGTGAAATTGAATGTATGGCTACAGAAATGCTAGAGGTTGGTATAATTCAACCTAGTCAAATTTCTTTCTCTGCTCTAGTAGTATTGGTTCACAAGGAGGATGGATCATGGCGCATGTATCCAAATTATAGGGAACTCAACAAGCTCACTATTAAAGATAAATTTCCCATTCCTATCATTGATGAATTATTGGATGTATTGCATGGATCAATTTACTTCACCAAGTTGGATCTTCATTCAGAATATCATAAAATAAGAATGAAGAATGAAGACATTCCAAAAATAGCATTTAGAACTCATGAGGATCATTATGAAATTTTCATCTTGCCTTTTGGCCTTACTAATGCACCTTCTAAATTTCAAGATTTGATGAATTCCATTTTCAAACCCTTCCTTAGAAAAATCGTTTTAGTATTTTTTGATGATATACTAATATAAAGCAAGTTTTGGAAGGATCATGTCCAACATGTTGACATGCTACTCAAACTATTGGAGGAGAAACAATTATATGCAAAAATCTCCAAATGTTTCTTTAGAGTACAACAGGTGGAATATCTGGGTCATATTGTATCTCATGAAGGTGTTAAGGTAGACCCTAGTAGAATTAAAACCATTAAGGAATGGAAAACCCCCACATCCATAAAGCATCTACGAGGATTTCTCAGGTTGACAGGGTATTATCGCAAGTTTCTTAAGAATTATGGGAGAATAGCAACACCTCTAACAACATTATTGAAGGAAGATACATATGCATGGACTCCATAAGCAATGAAGGCCTTTGAATATCTTAAAGAGGCAATGTGCCAAGCACCAGTCTTAGCTACACCGGACTTCACAAGAACATTTATTGTGGAATGTGATGCCTCAGGAAATGGAATTGGTGTTGTTTTAATGCAAGAAGAAAGGCCTATTTCTTTCGAAAGTCATCCAACCAAAGGAAAGTATTTACACAAAGCTATTTATGAGAAGGAAATGTTGGAAATACTACATGCACTTAAGAAATGGCGACCCTACCTAATGGGAAGACACTTCAAGATAAAAACGGATCATGATAGTCTTAAACACTTTTTAGAACAAAGATTATCTTCAGAAGAGCAATAAAAATGGGTAACAAAGATGTTGGGTTATGACTTTGAAATCATCTACAAAAAAGGGAAGCAAAATGTTGTGGTAGATGCACTTGCAAGAAAGGATGAGGATGTGAAAGCATTTCTTTGCGCCATTTCTATTATCCAACCAGATTGGATAAAAGAAGCAAGGGATGAATGGAGGAATGACAAGGAAATGTGGGCACTCATTCAAAAGATATAACAATATCCCAGTGCATCTAGTACATTTAGCTAGAAAAATGATTCATTATGGTACAAGGATCAATTATACCTATGTAAGAATTCACAACTCAAACAAAATATTCTTAGGGATTGCACACCTCTCCCTTAAGAGGGCACTCAGGATTTCTAAAAACCTACCACAGGGTTAACAAGGATGTTTTTTGGGATGGCCTTAAATCAGATATTCAAAAGTTTGTGGCAGAATGTTTGGTTTGCCAACAAAATAAAGTTGAAACAATTAAGACCCTAGGAATATTACAACCTTTATCCATTCCAAGCCAACATTGGGAGGAGGTTTCAATGGATTTTATCACAAGTTTACCCAAGTCCAAAGGAGAGAGTGTTATTATGGTGGTTGTTGAAAAAATTACCAACTATACACACTTTTGTGCATTACCTCATCCATTTAGAGAGAGTACAATTTCTACTGCATTTATGAAAACAATTCAAAATCTACATGGAAATCCAAAGATTGTTGTAAGCAACATAGATCCCATTTTCACTGGAAATTTTTGGACATAATTATTTTCATGTCTTGGTACTCAGCTAGCTCATAGCTCATCTTATCATCCTCAATATGATGGGAAAACTAAGATAGTAAACAAATGTTTGGAAGGATATCTTCATTTCTTTGTATCTGAGAAACAAACATAATGGGTCAAATGGTTGCCTCTGGTTGAATGGTGGTATAACACTTCCTTCCATACTGCAACAAAAATCAACCCATTTATGACACTTTATGGATATCATCCACCATCCATCACATCATATTCAAGAGAAAATTCTAATGTTCAAGCAGTGAAAGATCACATCGAGTTGCTAATCTAGGTTGTCATTGATGTCAATATAGCAGCGTTTATGATGGCAAGTTCTTTGATACATGATTGCCCATTGATCATAATGCTCATAGTGATGAAAGTTTGATATATGATGATATGATGAGATGGAGGACCTAAGTGGATTGAACAACAGGAGGTCAATTAAACAACGAATGACGCAGGGGGTCAATTGAACAACAACTAAAAAAAATTTAACATCAATTGAACAACAATTGAACAACAAATGACGGAGTGCATCTAGTAAAGCAACAGGAACAAGAAGCCAAAGAGTAAGATGAAGAGTTTATTGAAATCCATCAAAGAAACAAGTCACTGGAGCAAGAGAAGCAAGTTATAACATATTCCCAAGGGTAAGTGTTATTGAAAGAATAAAGAGCAACAATGATAATAGAGGAGTAAAGAAGAAAACTATCAGAAGAGCAGAAGAGTGAAGAGAAGTCACAGGAGCAACAGTTATCAGAAGAGCGGGGGTAGGAAAGTATGGCCTTCCTTGGTCGTAGCTGAAGTCCCGCACTCAATCCTAGCCATCGATCTCATATTCAACCCTTAGATGACGGTCAAATGCAGGGGTTAATGCCGTTTTTAATCCATGTGCCAGTCAAAGTACCGCAAACCATTGATTGCAATAAGGTTGTGGACCCAATGGATTTATTAACAATTGTTTAATGTAATATAAGATCCACCTATCAAAACAATCATATCGCATGTCATAAAGGGATGTATATCGAAATCCTTTGATTGCGATAACATTGTGGACCCGCTGCACCATTATAATACTTCTTAAAGAAATATCACATCCGTTGCATATTGCAAGTCTCGAAGAGATGTAACGATGGAAAAACCTCCAATTGCGATATCATATTGTGGACCCACTACACCACTATAACATGAGTCTATAAAATTTTGCATCCGCAGTATCGCTAGTTTATAAGAGATGTCAAACTACCGATTGCGACGAGCTTATTAACAATTGCTTAAGATCATATCGCATCTCTTCCATCGGTCATAGGGGATCGACTATGTTATGAGAAGACCCCCAGAAGTTACGATTACAATTAAAGGTGATGATGTGGCATGTGGGACCTCCATATGGGTAATGTATCTCAGGCATCTATCACAGAGAAGAGGTAATAGTTCACAACTCATGAACTTGAAGGAACAGAGGAAGCTGAAAGGTCAAGCGAACCGAAGAAGAAGTTGAAAGGTCAAGAAGCCAAAGGTCTGGCAGATGATGAAGGTACAAAAGAAGTCGAAGATCGAGTGAACAAGAAGTAAGCAACAGGACATAAGTAATTCATAGGTCCAGCAAGATAGAAGCAAGCCAAAGGTCTAGTAGGAAAAAGGAAGCCGAAGGTCTAGCACAAGAGAAGGAAGACAAAGGTCCAGCAGGACAGAAGGAGGCCAAAGGACGAAGAAATTTTGTTGACTGGGTTAATATTTGAAAGGCTCAAACCTGTGATGAATTAATCATGTACATAAGGCAATCTGAAGAACAATTTTGTGAAGGGGAAAAATAAAGTTTCATCTGACATTATTTGAAGGAAGTAGCAGCCAGCACCAGCATTGAAACATTTGTGAGTCTATTTCTGGCAAGTAAGAGATCGCGATAGCAAGAATAGTGAGAAGCAATCACGCTTGAAACAGTTGACACAACAGTGAAGAAAATAGACTTGAAAACAAAGAATTACTTTTATGCATATATTGAGGCTTAGCGTAGATATCTTGTTGGAAAGCTTCAACAAATCTTGGAAACATTATTGGAGTTCATGATGCCTATTTGAAATCATCATGAGGTAATTTTGCAGATTCTGTTAGGGAAATATGAAGAGTTGTGAAGACTCCTTCATATGAATATAGGTTTTCA
Organism: Pinus taeda; assembly: GCA_000404065.3. Classification (NCBI taxonomy): domain Eukaryota; kingdom Viridiplantae; phylum Streptophyta; class Pinopsida; order Pinales; family Pinaceae; genus Pinus; species Pinus taeda. The sequence continues at coordinate 26,828 of APFE031721153.1, read as the reverse complement.
TTGATGTAGCAATGAAGGTGTAGATGGACATAATTTAGTGAAGAAGATGTTGGGAGCAGAGAATAACTACAAAACATATCTAGACAATATATAGCAAAGGGTTGGAGCCCTTGGGGTTGGTTCCCTGGAGGTTGGAGCATCACAAAGAGTTCAAGTTGGTGCTTGGAAATTGGATGGAGCCTTATACACATTGTACTTGACTTATTGTAAAGATTATATGAATAAAATTATTTATTCCTATTGTTCTTTTTGTGTTCTAAATATAAATGATTTAACTAAAAAAAATAACAAAAAAAGGAATATCGATTCACTCCCCTTCTTAGTATTTCCAACAATTCGTATCAAAGCCAGTACCTTCACTCAAAAGCCTAACAGCTTGAAGGTTGATCATTAAAACAAAAATGGCGAAGCCAAGGAAGAAAGTCTCCAATCCTCCTAAAGATGTTTCTTCCTCTATCACTAAAATAGAAGTCAATCAATTGGTGAAGGTTCCATGGTTCAATGAAAACTTTGATATATGGGAAGCATGAACGAGGAATTTCTTAAAGACTCAAGTCATTGAAGTATGGGAATCAATAATTACTGATAACATGATGAATGGAGAATCCGAGTAAAATTCAAAAGTGATGAAGGCAATATTGAATGGGCTAACAGATTCTGTAAAGAATAATTTAGGAAAATGTTCGTCAGCGAAGGGTATATGCGACAAACTTCACGATCTTCACTCAAAAGGAGCATTGAAAATTGTCTCTAGTCAAGAAAATGATGGAAAACAAGAAGAAAATCGAGAGCTCGTCAAGGAAGCTGAAGATAAGATTGATGACATCAAGGCTAAAGAAGACCTAGAAAATGAAGAGAATGAAAAAGACTTCGTAGAAGATATCCTCACTAAACTTATGGCTTTCATGGAAGAGATTATCAGTTTGAAAAAGGAAAATGAGGAACTTAAGAAGAAAGCACTAGCTGGTGACCAAGACCAAACAAGGAAGAAAGTTGACCTTCTCAAGCTTCAAGTACAAGAAAGGGATGAAGAGTTTGCCAAGCTTGAGAAGGAATTTCATCAAAGCAAAAGAAAGAACCATGAAGAAGTCACATCCACAACAAATCAATTAGATAAAGCAAAGAAACAAGAAGATACCTTGTCAAGTCAACTTGAACAAAGTCACAAGAGCCTGAACAAAATTGATGAAGAGATTGGTCAGTACAAGGTAGAGGTATCCTCTCTCAAATCTCAACTACAAGAAGCAAGAAAGTTAGCACAAGGAGCTGAGAAGACAATGGAAGCGTTGACTATCATAAAAGGATAGGTTGATGAAGCATAGAAGGAGAGAAACACCATGATATGTCGACTAAAAGAAAAGGATGGAGAAATATTTAAATTAAAATATAACATCAAACTTCTCAAGGCTAAAACATGTAAAGCTACAAGGATCAGGGATGAAATGGAGAGCAGTCTAGCAAAGGAAAATGAAGAAATCTTGAAAATGAAGTTAGATATCATCTCCCTTAAACTAGAAGCAAATGAATAATTATGTATTAAGGAAGAGATCGATAAACAACTTGCTAAGAAGAATAATGATTGCGAAAAATTGGAAGAGATTATCTCCCTCAAGAAAAAGGTTGAAGGGATGGACAAAACCTTAAAGAGATCTCAAGCCTTGGATGACATGCTCAGCCATCAAAGATGTCCATTTGATAAATCAGGTCTCAGGTATGTGGGTGAATCCTCAAGCAAGAATAATAATGCTTCAAACAACAAGGATATGAGGAAGTCAAAAAGAAATGTTGATGCTCCCAGTTTCAACAAAGGTAAAGATAAGAGTCAAAGTGATAATGAAGGAAGTCCTGTTCCAAGAAGAAATGCAAATGTTGTCAAGGATGCAAGAAGCAATAATTGTCATCAAAGGATCTCAAGGCAGAAAGGCTTCAGAAGTACATCAAGGAAATCTCCATCTCCCACCTACCAAAGTGTATTTCTTGGTTATTGTTATATTTGTACAAACTTTTGACAAATTGAAAAATATTGTAGGGCTTATAATGATCCCCATCAATCTCTGAGAAGCAATTTCGCAAGAAGAAGTCATGAATTCTTATTCATGAACAAGATAGAATGCTTCGAGTTTCATAACATTGGTCATATGGAACATAATTGTAACTTGATTTGGGCACCTTCTCAAGCTAGAACCATGCTAGAAAAGAAAGTTACAAATGTATGGAGAAGAAAGAAAATACAATCTGAAAATCTCCTGAACCCTCTAGCCAACAACACATGTTGTTGACTTGTTGAAGACATTCTTGATATTTCGAGTGTTTGATGATAGGATTCCTCCATAAAGAGACCATGCATACAGTTAGGGGGAGCTTGTGATTCTTGATCACTATTGTAGAAGCTATTCATGGAACAATCATCCTTTTATAAAGATCATTTCTCGGGAGCACTACATTGAAGAACATGATCTTGTAACCATTCTTTGGACTATTGTTGAAGATGTTTTCCACTTGACCACTAAACAGAAATTTAAGCAGCAGAGAAGGCCATCCAATTCTACAGAAATAGGGCTAATAACTATGTTGTTGGTATTACAGAAGTTGAATGTCTCGACTCAGGGATATAATGTGAGAATAGGTAAATCAAGGATAGTAATAGAGGAAACCTTCAAACAAAAAAACACATCTGTGAATGGAGCTTGAAGAAATCATAGTTGGAAGAATCTAGCATAATTGAAGCATTGCAAGAAGTTGTCAACTAGTAAAAGAATTTAAAAGACAGTCACAGATTGGAGATCAAAATTTGCCAGTGGAGATAACTTGCAGAGACTTTTATAAGAACACAAGGAAAAGATGGCTCATCAAAAGGACTATAGAAAGGAGAATGTTGTGTTGTTGAATATAGCTCAATAACTTAAGGAGAAGCATAGAGATACAAATGAATCTTGATTTGAAGAAAGATAGCGAGAATGACAGTTTCAGTGGCATCTTCTCCTGATTCAGACTGTAAAGACTCCTTAATTCTGACTGTGAAGACAACAAAATTCAGATTGCAGAAGCATAAAAACTTGGACTTGAACATTTGGTGTATGGCTATTTGGAGCCTATTTGGAAGCATTGAAATGGAGCATCTTTAAGAATTTTTGAAAGCATTATGAAGAAGTTCTGAGACATGAAGAGGGGCTACTGTGCAAGTTGATGATGAGGTAGAAATCCTTCTATCTTGAGTAAAAATAAGAGCACCACGACAAGGGGAGTAACATACCCATAAAAATATACTATTCATAAAGAATAGAAGCAGTTCGACACGGGGAGTCCTTGTGCACTCCTTTTCCATTGATGTTGAAGGGGGAGAGAAGAAGAATATTGCCATCAATGACAAAGGGGGAGATTGTTAAGCTAGGTTGTCATTGATGTCAATATAGTAGTGTTTATGATGCCAAATTCTTTGATGCATGATTGCCCATTTATGCCCATTGATCATAATGCTCATAGTGATGAAAGTTTGATATATGATGATATGATGAGATGGAGGACCCAAGTGGATTGAACAACAGGAGGTCAATTGAATAGAAATTGAAAAACAATTGAACAATAAATGACGCAGGAGGTCAATTGAACAACAATTGAATAACAATTGAACAACAAATGACACAGTAGATCTAGTAAAGCAACAGAAGCAAGAAGCCAAAGAGTAAGATGAAGAGTTTATCGAAAGCCAACAAAGAAACAAGTCATTTAAGCAAGAGAAGTGGGTTATCGCATATTCCCAAGGGTAAGTGCTATCGAAAGAACAAAAAGAAACAACGATAAGAGAGGAGTAAAGACGAAAACTATCTGAAGAGAGGAAGAGTGAAGAGAAGTCACGCGAGAAACAACTATTGGAAGAGTGGCGGTAGGAAAGTATGGACTTCCTTGATCATGGCTAAAGTGCCGCACTCAATCCTAACCGTCGATCTCATATTCAACCCTTAGACCACGGTCAACTGCGGGGGTTAAAGCCGTTTTTAATCCATGTGCCAATCGAAGTCCCACAAACCATCAATTGCGACAAAGTTGTGGACCTGTTGGATTTATTAACTGTTTAATGTAATATCACATCTACCTATTGGAAAAATCATATCACATGTAATAAAGGGATGTATATCCAAACCCTACAATTGTGATAACATTGTGGACCCACTACACCATTATAATATGTCCTAAAGAAATATCACATCCGTCGCATATTGCAAGTCTTAAAGAGATGTATCGATGGTAAAACCATTGATTGCGATATCATATTGCGGACCCACTGCACCACTATAACATGACTTTATACATTTTCTCATGCACAGTATCGCTAGTTTCTAAGGGATGTCAAACTGCCGACTATGACAGGTTTATTAACAACTGCTTAAGATCATATCGCATCTGCTCCGTCAGTCATAGGGGATCGAATATGTTATGGGAAGACCTTTGAAAGTTGCGATTGCAATTAAAGGTGATGACATGGCGCATGGGACCTCCATATGGGTAACGTATGTTGGCCATCTATCACAGAGAAGAGGTAACAATTCACAACTCGTGAACTTGAAGGAATAGAGGAAGCTAGAAGGTCAAGCGAATGAAAAAAGAAGTTGAAAGTTCGAGAAGCCAAAGGTCTGGTAGATGATGAAGGTACAAAAGAAGCTGAAGATTAAGTGAGAGAGAAGTAAGCATAAGGAAAAAAGTAAGACGTAGGTCCAGCAAGACAGAAGGAAGTCGAAGGTCCAGCTGGACAAAAGGAAGCCGAAGGTCCAACAGGACAGAAGGAAGTTGAAGGTCAAACATGATAGGAGGAAGCCGAAGGATGAAGAAATTCTGTTGATTGGCTTAATCTTTGAAAGGCTCAGAGGTTTGATGAATTAATCATGTACATAACGCAACCTAAAGAACAATTCTGTGAAGGGGAAAAATAAAGTTTCATCTAACATCATTTGAAGGGAGCAGTAGCCAGTGCCAGCATTGAAGTGTTTGTGAGTCTGTTCCTAGGAAGTAAGAGATCGTGATAGCAAGAACAGTGAGAATCAGTCACACTTGAAACATCTACCACAACAGTAAAGAATAAAGACTTGAAAACAAAGAATTGCTTTTGTGCATACATTGAGGCTTAGCATAGATATCATTGTTGGAAAGCTTCAACAAATCTTGGAAACATTATTGGAGATCATGATTCCTATTTGAAATCATCATTAGGTAACTTTGCAGACTCTGTTAGGGAAATATGAAGGGTTGTGAAGACTCCTTCATATGAAGGCAAGTTGTCATTAATGTAGCAGTGAAGGTGTAGATGGAAAGAATTTAGTGAAGAAGATGTTGGGAGCAGATAATAACTACCAAACATATCTAGACAATATATAGCAGAGGGCTGGAGCCCTTGGGGTTGGTGCCTCAGAATTGGAAGGATTGGTGTCCTTGGAGTTGGAGATCCTAAATCCAAGGTTGGTGCCTTGAAAAGACAGGGTTGGTGCCCTAGAGGTTGCAGCCTCACAAAATGTCCAAGTTGGTGCTTGGCAACTGGTTTGAGCCCTATATACATTGTACTTGATTTATTGTAAAGATTATATTAATAAAATCATTTATTCCTCTTGTTCATTTTGCGTTCTAAATATAAGTTATTTAACTGACAAAACAATTGAAAAGAATATTGATTCACCCCCCCTCAGTATTTCCAACTCTTAAAGGATAACCTCACCTTGGCGCATAATAGAATGAAACAACAGGTAGATCAACATTGCAGGTAAAGAATTTTTGATGTAGGTGATTGGGTATTCCTACGGTTACAACCATATAAACAAATGTCCTTCAAGCAAGCTAAAAAGGATAATAAATTATCACCAAAGTATTATGGTTTGTACAAGGTGTTGCAAAAGATAGGTACTATGGCATACAAATTGGAGCTTCCTCTAACTTCTCGAGTGCACGCAGTTTTCCATGTCTCATGCTTAAATAAGGTTATAGGTGACAAGATTCTAGTTCAAAAAATATTGTCAGAACTTGATAAAAAAGGAAAAATGGTATTGGAACCTGAAGCAGTCAAAGAAAGAAAGAACTCAATAGCTACAAAATCGATTAATTTCAAAGTATCTCATTAAGTGGAAGAACTTACCCATTGAAGATTCCACATGGGAGGATGAGAAATTTATATAAACGCATCCAGAACTACTCAAGCATCGAGGACAACACTTTTTTGAAGGAGAGGGGCATGTTAGGTCCTTATGATACTAGTGATTCCCCCATTACTATTGTTACTATATCCCTTATTATTATTATTGTGCCCCTATTGTCCCCATATTGTTATTATTGTGCCCTATAGAATCCCACTATTATTATTTTTGTGCCTTTATATTATTATTCTTAGGTCGGCTTTGGTTATATTATGACCCCTTAGACTCCTATATATAGAAAGGATATTTTTTTATTTGAATCATCCAAGAATTGTTTATTTTTGTAATGTAAAGGAGGTTTCCCCCTCAAACAGGCTTATTTCTAAGGTGTTGATCTATCTTTTCTATCTTTTTGTGAGTTAGTTTCATAACACTATCATCATAGTATCTCTCAGGTGGATACTTATTTCCTGAAAAGTCTCTCAAACTCACATCAAGTCAACTATTCTTCAAGACTTCCTCTAATATTCTTTACATCTTCCCACCAAACCTCTGATTTACCTTTAATACTGAATGTAATTATTCTGGCTTTCATGTTCTCTAATGAATCATGTAATCTAAAGAGATTATTCATCCCAAGTAACCATGCTTATACATCTTGCGACTTATTCATTTCTCAATCAAATGTAGGTATATTTTCTTTCTTCAACTCATCCAACAAATATCTCCTATCACTCCTCTTGTAAGGATGACAACAATGATGACCATGGTACACATATAAACCAGAACTAGAGTAAAGCCCATGTCCACTGCATCGTCTATAAGGTGTTTCCAAGAACCTGTCATCTCTAACCATGTCATCTCTATCCAACCTGTTCCCACCAGGATACATGTTACCATATGCTCCATTAATCTTGTCCTCCTTTCCATGACTGATCCTAAGTTGTCCTTGCCTCTGCAAGTTTGACAAACTCTGAAGGATAACTGCATTGACCTCTACTTACTTCTCTTGTCCCTTGGCAAGTCTCTCTTGTGGCTGAATGATTCAGTCATTATCTTCTTTACAACTTATTTCTTCCTTCAAACTTCTAAAAAAAAATTCTATTTGAGGGGAGTACACATCACCATGTTTCTTATATGATCTATAGGGAGAATCTCATTAGCTATAATCCACCATTTTTCTAGTCCTATTTGATCTTCTTCTTCCTACAAGTATATCATGCCAGCTAAACCAAAAGCTAAATATACCCAATATACCTCAATATAGTTTAGGGGAGGATATCTCGTTTGTAAGATCAACCATATTAGAACAATACATGTATAAAATAATCATATCAATATGTCAACACCATGCATGATAACACCAATTTCATACCATGACCACATGCAAGATAACCATGCCCATTTAATGCATGCATAACAACATATAGACACTGACACGCATAACAAATACATATGCAACACATGACAACACAAATGTAACAATGATTACCACCATGCATACATAACAAACACATATACCATTAGCATAATAAATACATTTACAACTGACATGTATGCATGACAAACACATTCTTCCCATCCAGTCCAAGAGTTGAACCATGCTTTGATACCACTTTGTGGTATCAGATATCGCCCAAAGAGAATGGAAACCAAACATCACCTAAAGAGAATGGAACCCATTCTGATATCACTCTATAACACCCTCCTCACTTACCCAAGATTACCGGTCCACCAGGGTAAATATGTGACAAAGAGTTACTATGTTATGATTCAACTCCCCAAGTATAGTTAAGGAAGTGAAATCGATAAAATAAAACATGATGAGAGCCATAACTCAAGACTATCATTAAACCATACTTGTAACTAGCATATAACCAGATAAATAACAAAAATAGAACAATCGTCATAGCCACATAAAAACAAGTACATTTACACATAGAACATAACAGGAAAATAATTATGTTATTTTTATTATTATTTAATTATTTAATAATATTATTATTAATTGATAATAGTATTAACTATAATTAATAGTAGTAATCTAAATAATAATAATTATTTAGCAATAATTACGCCGTGTTTCCCTCTAAGATCAACTCCCCCAAACTACCACTATGTGCAGTTGTTTGCCATCCATTTCTATGTTAGATGATAAAATGATCTTCTACCATCCGATCAATACCTCCATCACGCGACATATCTAGGTGGTTAGTCAAGTGGTATTTTAGTTATTCTATTGTACCTCCATCTCACTGATATCTAAACGGTTACAAAATTTAGGTGGCACTTTAGTTATTCTATGATTATTTTTGTTATAATCGTTGTTCCAACTTCCCTAATCAGGGTTTGTAGCTAATCCGTCAGCTCTCCCACCAGCGACTACTGGTGGGGTACTTTGTCAATCGGGTAGCCTTGTGAAGCCAACTAGCTCTGCAAGTGATGGATCGATGGTGACCTTCAGCTTGAGCAGTATGTTGATTATGGGAATAATGAATGTTATTGCAGCAAGAACCATCATGTAGAGTTCAGAAGCATATGTCTCCCTGGCAATGGTCTGTCTATATCGAAAGCCAGGAACGTAGTGAGAAGGCAGTGGTGGCCTTATTGACGCATTGTCTGTTCTAGTATTGTGTGATAGTTTTTCAGTTATCAATTCTTCATGTCTCTCATCTTAGTTTAGATGACATAGAATACCTACAATCTCTTTGTTATATGATTTTGGATCGTACAGTTCCTTCCTTCGTTCCATTATTTAATAAAAGAGGAATGTGGTAACCAAACCTCAACTTGCACTTCTAGTTTCGTATTCTTTCTTTGATTCTTTGTAGACCGAGGAGTTCTCTTCAATAAAAATGGATTTTCCCTTTAAGACAATAAGCCTGGTTTTTATTTTTAGTCCCTACACCCTATGACAGGGAATATTGTTTTCTTTCTATTTTCTCAATAAAAAAAGTTAAGGTTTGAAATTTCGATATATATATAACATATTTTAACTGGCGTCAAAGTCATGAAACCACTGAACTTAAAAGGTGAAATCATACATGATATGCCAATCAACTACCAGCAACACCATACCAAAATTCGGAAATAATATCAAGAAATAGTAGTTTGTAATGGTTCACTAAGTTGCGGTTTATCACCCAAAAAGGTATGCTTCCCAACATTTGAGATTCAACAATGCCCTTGTTAGCAAATATCTTTAATTATTTTTGCCCTCCTAATATTTGCTTATATTATTACGATTACCATTTTAGAATAATAGTCTGTCTTATTTCTTTGAGACATCAATTTGAATGGCATTAAACATGTGTTTTAGGTTGTTAACTCAAACAATAGGATCTAAGCATATAGCAGCCCTTCATTTATTTATTTTGTTTTTATTTATTTTTTAATATTTAAGTATAATAAAAAAACATTTTATTTAAATATAAATTAGTCATTAAATAATATTAAGTAAAAAGTGAATTAAAATTAAATTTGTTTTGTAAGTTAATTTTTTGAAAAAAAAAAAAAAATTGTGGGAGACATTGCAAGTTAAAATATATAACAGATAATATGATCATATTTTTTTTAATTTTTTTAAATATTATAAAAGTAATAAATATATAAAATAAATTCCTATTATAATTTTTTAAAAATATCAATAATTAATCATTTAAATAAAACAATATGGAAAAAAAAGACAAGTATTACTTTGACCTTGATATTAACTTTTATGGCTCAACAAATATAAAACCAATCTTTTTTAAACATGAATAAAACTACGGGTGTTCATTTTTGCAGTGTTATGTAACATATTCTTGAATTTCTTCCTATACTAGCACTACTATGATAGTGTAATAAGGCATGATAGTTTGTGTCGCTATCTTTGTTCTTTTCCTAAATGGGGGTTGTCTTACTCTGTGTCATAGATGTGTTAATTTTGTATTATTGCTATTCAATGAAATAATATTTTATTTAATTCTATCTATAATAATGGCATATGATAGTTGTTATGTTATATTAATTAGAAGATTATATAGAAATTTATTATAGTTTATGTCATACCATATAAAAATTGATGTCAAAGTATAATTCAACAATCCTTCAAATTTTCTTATTTTTTTTTTCTTTTTGTATCATATGTGTTCTAGGCTTCTATTGAAGTTGGATGCTTATGATGTCTACAGGAGAATTTTATTTTAATTTATCATTAAGATTGTACAATGTTGAAATCTCATTTAATCTTATAATATTTCATATTGCAGTATAGAAGATTGTTACACAAAGAGATATATCAATGTTAATGGGGCTTCTATAGAGAGAAGGTGATATTGCTAAGATCATAAGGGCATTCAAAGATAAATTCATTGATACATCCAAACATTTTATGGATTTTTTCCTCTACTAGATTTTCTTTACATGTGTGAAGGAATTATTGTATTTCATATTGCACCACAGAAGGTTCTTATACAAAGAGATATATCAATGTTAATGGGGCTTCTATAGAGGGAAGGTGATATTGCTAAGATCATAAGGGCATTCAAAGATATATTCCTTGATACATCCAAACATTTTTTGGATTTTTTCCTCTGCAAGATTTTCTTTACATGTGTGAAGGAATTATTGTAGAGGCAACGACACATCCTTTGGATCCTTGACTTCAACACAACATTGAATCAATGGATGTGACCATATTAATATCTCCACAACCCCTTTGTAAATGCTTGTGCAAATATATTAGATGATACTAAGTAGATAATTTATTTGAACAATGCTAATAGGAAGAAAGAATAAAGGATTTGATTGAGCTTGAGTTGATCATAACAGGGAGAACAAAATTATATGAAGACTTAAATTTGGGTATGTATCACTGCGGTTTAATTTGGGCATATGATAGTACAACTAGAGCACTCATGGACTGAAGGCAAAAACTAGAGCACCCCCCATACGCGCACCCCCCTCTCCCCCCTTCGATGAAGAAGCATTATAAAGTGTTAGAGAAGTCCTAACTGTGAGACTAATTGTGACACTAGGGCATAACATTGATCTGAGTATTGCTTAAGAGGAGTTTAGCAGGAAAATCCACCATACTTAAAAGGAAAGATCCCCATTATATCAAAGAAAAAGAAGACCTTGAAGAGGAATTATCCACTAGACAAGGTATTCACATAGAGCATTCACCATGGAATGGTGATTATTTACATCATACACAATAGTGTATGTAAGTGGCCGCATATATTAACTCAGGTAATCATTTATTTGTATTCATTTAGTTGTATGAAGGGTTTGCAACAAGGGATTAGGATTATGAAACTCTATAACACATTCTCACGTCAACGCTATGATTTCAACAACTTAGGATTGTAGGATGAACCTAAGACCAGACAATGATTCTTTTTTTAATCAACTACTTATGATTGTAGGATGAAACTAAGACCAAACAATGATCTCTTTTTTAAATAACTGATGAATGACGAAAAGAAAAGATGATAAAGGAAGAAGCGGAACCTATTAGGGGAGGGGAAAATATTTTTTATAATATAAATCATTCATCTTCTATGTTTAAACGACATCTGCTTACTAATCCTTATCTTCAATAATCTTTTACATGTGATGATTCTTCTTGAATTATGCCTTACAGCGTTTCCTTTACAACATCTCGTGCAATTGCTAGTTATTTTTAAAATTATTATTTTAAAATGATAATAATAAGTATAGTAATAATTAGCTAAAAGCTCCCCTGAAAATTATAATTATAATTGACAGCAGGATTTGTGGGAATATCTTTATAATATTCTTCGTGTGAACTGAGGATGAAGGGCTGAGATCGCACCACGCGTTGTATGGGGGCATGAACCGATGGTGGGAAATGTAACATGTTATTTTTTTAATTTAATCGGGTCAATCCCTCTTGTCGCGGGTAACGTGGCGACAAATGAAATCGAAAGGAGACAACAATAGAGTGGTGCAGAGACTGTCAATACACGACGATGGTGCACAATGGATACCAATTTAACTGACGCTTTGCTAAGACCACAATTCAGCTGATTAGATAATGGATGGTCACACTTTTTCATCGTGGGAGTTTTATGCGATATTCAATGCGAATCGTTTCGGTTCTGAATAGCATAGCATTGTTCGATTTCTTGCTGCTTCAAACTGTTCATTGTTCAGAGGATCACATCACTAAGTCATCATAGGATGAAAAAGATCGTTCAAGAATGCGAAATTCACTCGCACAATCCCTTATTCCATTCATATCGGTTGTGATTGTGAATTTTCTCAGGGAGAAAAATGTATTGCTTGAACTGAACTGCAGAATATATCAATCTATTCATCATCAACGCAACCTTTAAGGAGAGTCGCAATTGTGTATTCTCTGCGCAATTGGACAGTGATCGTGATCTGGCAAAAGGAGCTCTGCCAGAAGACTGCGGGAAAAAGGCTGAAAACGATGTGTAGGTTCAATGTGGCGAGGTTAAACCACAACTTCAATGCGAGCAGGCTCAACCACTTCACATTTCCTAGCAAGTTCCCATTTGGATTTCTATAGCTTTGGTTTCATTTTAATCGCATTCAAGGATGTCTCTTAATCGCATTCTTGATGTGAGGAGCGAACAATCATTTGTCCCCCGTGTTGAAAAACCATATAGATTTGCTGCCATTTATTTTTATTATAATTATTTTAAAGTTTTTTTATTTTTTATACATATGATATGATAGATGTTATTTTGTTATTATTTTTGTTTTTAGTTTGTTAGTTATCCACCTTATTATTAGTAAAATTATATTCAAATTATAATTTTATATAGAAAATGCCTATGTAGTTTTAGACTTATATAAATGACGATATTATTGTACTTTTATATCGGTGATGGTGCTAATAATTTAGCAAATTTAAACACTTATTTTAAACACTTATTTTTTCAATTGTAATTGTAGTCAAGATATATATTATATTATTAACATTTAAAAAAACATCTAATTCATAAACACATAATTTAAATAAATATTTGTTGAAAATATAATTTCAATTTGCAGTGCTGCATTTAATGCACAAAACCACCATATCTTATCAAACCGCTTTTCACGAAAAGTGGTTTTCCTCTAAATGCAATCATTTTTTGACGCGTGTCCTTTGTAGGTTTTGCAAAACAGCGTTTCATCGGGACTTAAAGTTCTGTAGAAAAGATCCCCCGGATATTGATTGCAACCGTCCCATTGAATTCAACTTTGTCCACCGTCCTATTAATCCAAAACTACATTTAGGCGTGCAGGGAATCACATTGCGTGAAGTTTTTGGAATGACATTAATTTTTGGTTGACCACTGGTAAAATATAAATGAAATTAAATGTGTTCGTAGAGTATTGGTAAAAAGTTTTAATTTTAATGTTTTTTATTTCTTACGGAGATATAGGCATAGTAAACGTATGTAAGTTTTTTATTATTGTATATGATGGGTAATGTAATGCGAGGGAAGCTTGGGGTAAAACACACAGCAGTGTGAAACAGAGCAACGACTGTATGTAATTTTTTTTTGGAATATGAAATTGCCATACACAACAACGAGAGGTATTTTTTTGTTGTTGTTGCTGGTTGAGAAAAAATTGTAGTAAAGCTTGAATGTAATATTTTGTTGAAAGGAATATGAAAAATGCAACAACATGAAGATATTTTTTGTTGAAGAAACAAATTGTAATGGGTAGCAGCACATGTAAAAGAAATTCTTCTTTAGAGCAATAAATGTAAGATTTTGTTTTTACACAACAGTGAATATAAAAGAAATTTTTACATACAGTAGAGTAAAATTTAAAAAAGAGAGAGTAACTTTTTTTTTTTAAGTTCTTAGTGAATCCCTCTGAGAGAAAGAGGATGAATTTTGTATCAGACATTTTACTTTAATGAATACAAAGCTTTTGTGGGTGTGTGTAATACTCTGTTCTCAGAAAATAATTTGTTTATATTTTCCCTGTGTTAAGATCCTGGAGAAAAACATCGCATTGTTCTCTGTTCAGTGGTTTTGTTTTGGAATTTACCAGAAAATTCCCACCAGTGGTATCAGAGCTTGTCCAGGATCTTTGAAGGTGTCAAAGAAGCTGAAGGAAGGAGATTTTTGCTGCAGCAACTTCTCCAGTAGAGTGAAGTCTCAAGCAAAAGGATCCAGGTATTTGACAAGTTAATTTTTGTGTTGCTACTGAAGAAACAATGAGTTATTTTTAAAAAAACACAGTCAAGTATCAAAAGCATAGTTAAAGTGCAAGAATGGCCAGCACCAGCGCTAGCATGGGTATGTTTAATACTTAGCTCCCACAGTTTAATGGGAAAAAATGACTATTGGGAAATAACCATGAGAACCCTGTTTGCTTCTGAGGATTTATGGGAATTAGTTGAATATGGGTTTGAAGAACCAGCAGATGAAAATGAGTTTAACAGATTAACTCAAGCAGAGAAAGATTTGTTGAAGAGCAATAGGAAGAAGGATTCCAAAGCCCTCGTATTTTTGTATCAAGCAGTGCATGAGAGTGTGTTTCCAAGGATAGCAGCAGCTAAGACATTCAAAGAAGCATGGAAAAATCTCAAGACAACGTATCAAGTCATGGAGAAAGTGAAGACAGCAAAACTACAGTTGCTGAGGAGAGATTTTGAGAATCTTTGCATGAAGGAGTCAGACAATATTGACTCATTCTTCACACATGTGATTGGCCTAATCACACAGATAAGGTCTCATGGAGAAATTCTTGAAGAAAGAAGGATTGTGGAGAAACTATTGAGGATCCTACCCTCAAAGTTTGATGTGATTGTCACCACCATAGAAGAGACAAAGGATCTCTCAAACCTTTCAGTTGATGAACTTCATGCATCACTGATAACACATGAGGAGATGTTGAGTAAAAATGAAAACTCATCTCTAGAGCAAGCCTTCAAGACCCAGATGTCCTTTGGAAGAGGAAGAGGTCAAGGCAGAGGAAACAAGAGAGGAAGAGACAGAAGCCAAAACAGAGGTGGAAAGAACAGTCCAACAAATGCTCAAGGAAGAGGTAGCAATCCAAATCAGAACCAAGGCCAAGGCAATAGTCAACAAAGTGGAATCATCATGCTCAAGGACAAAGGTATGAAAAATCCAACGTCCAATGTTATTATTGTAAAAAATATGGGCATTATGCAAATGAATGTAGGAAGAAGCAGCATGATATGAATAATAGATCTAGTGCAAATATCACTAGAGAAAATATCAGCCAAGACAATGTGTTGATAACTTGTAACATGGCTAAAACAAACAGTGATGATATATGGTTTCTAGATTCCGGTTGCAGCAACCATATGACAGGAAACATAGCCTTGTTTTCTAAATTAGATCAAAATGTAAAATCACAAGTCACACTCGAGACTGATAGTATAAGTTCTGTTATGGGAAAAGGAGAAGTAAAAGTATTTACAAAGAAAGGTGAAAAGAAAACCATAGCAGATGCCTATTATGTTCTTGGAATGAGATGTAACCTCTTGAGTATTGGTCAGCTTGTTCAAAAGGGGTACAATGTTTTCTTTGTGAATGATATATTCACCATCATGGATAGAGCACCCAACAAAAGATGTATTGCTGAAGTGAAGATGACAAGGAACAGGATGTTCCCTCTCAGGATAGAAACAATTTTGAAAGATGGAGTAGAAATTGCAGCAGTTACACAAGAGGCTTTCCAAAGTGTACCAAAGAATGAAAATTGGTCGTGGCACTGGAGATTTAGACATCTCAACTTTGGAGGTCTTAACTTGTTAAGTAGAAAAGGAATGGTAAGAGGATTACCATTGATAGAGAAACCGGAAAGCCTTTGTGAAGGTTGTATCTTGGGAAAACAACACAGAGAAAGTTTTCCATAAGGGAAAAGCATAAGGGCAAAAGCATCCTTAGAGATTGTCCACTCAGATGTATGTGGACCGATGCAAACTCCATCGCTAGCAGGCAGCCAATATTTTCTAACATTCACTGATGATTTCACTAGAAAGACTTGTGTTTATTTTCTAAAGAACAAAAGTAAAGTGTTTGAAAAATTTCGAAATTTCAAAGCACTTGTAGAAAATCAAAGTGGGTTACATATCAAAGTTCTAACAACTGATAGAGGAGGTGAATATATCTCCAAGGAATTCTTACGATTTTGTAGAGAAAATGGAATTCATAAGCAATTTATAGCAAGGTACACTCCACAACAAAATGGTGTTGCTGAAACGAAGAATAGGACCATCATGGATATGGCGAGGAGCATGTTGAAGGCAAAGCATTTGCCAAATGATTATTGGGCTGAAATTGTAAATTGTGTAGCATATATTTTGAATAGGTGTCCTCCAAAAGCAGTGATGAATAGAGTGCCGGAATAAGCATGGAGTGGGAGAAAGCAAGGAGTCACCCACATGAAAGTTTTTAGATGTGTGGCTTATGCACACATTATAGATCAGCTAAGGAGGAAGTTGGACAGCAAAGGGGAGAAATGTATTTTCATTGGATACAGTGAGGAATCCAAAGCTTACAGGTTGTATATCCCATCTACCAAGAAGTTTTTTGTGAGTAGAGATGTTCAGTTCATTGATGAGGAAGCTTGGGATGGAAGCATACAGAAAATAGTAAATGTTAAAAACTATTTGTCTTATGATGAAGATGATGAGGAGATGGCTCAAATACATCCCCAAACCGCAGTGCCAACACAAGGGCAGCAAGGAACACCCTTGAGGAGAAATGAAAGTGCTTCTCCAAGCACACCACAAGGAGGAAATTCAAATGCATCTTCAAGCACTTGTACACCAAATAAAAGAAGTAAGAAGTTCAGAAATTTAAGTGATATTTATGAACAAGAGGCAGCAAATGAAGGTATGAATTCTTTGTTTTCATTATATTGTCATGTTGATGGCCTTATTCATTTCGAAGATGCAATTAAGGATAAGAAATGGATAGAATCTATGGATGAGGAGATCAATTCCATAGAAAGAAATAAGACATGGGATTTGGTTGAACTACCAAAAGGAAATAAAGTCATTGGAGTTAAATGGGTTTACAAGACTAAGAGTAATGTTGAAGGCAAAATAGAAAGACACAAGGAAAGGCTGGTTGTCAAAGGATAGAAGCAGCAGTATGGGAGAGACTATGAGAAAACTTTCGCACCAGTTGTTAGAATGGAAACCATGAGAGAAGTGTTGTCTATAGCAGCACAAAACAAGTGGAAAGTTTACCAAATGGACGTGAAGTCAACATTCCTAAATGGAGTGTGAATGGAAGAGGTTTACATTGAACAACCTCCAGGCTATGAAAAGAAAGGCGAAGAGCACAAAGTGTACATATTGAAGAAAGCTCTTTATGGGCTGAAGCAAGCACCAAGAGTATGGTACAGTAGGATAGATTCCTATCTACAGGAAAATGGATTTGAAAAATGTGAGGGAGAACCCACCCTCTACATCAAAGAAAATGATGGTGAAATTCTAATTGTTGTGTTATATGTTGATGATGTCATACAAGTAATGATGACTACCTCATTGAAAATTTCAAATCAGTCATGAAAGAAGAATTTGAGATGACTGACATGGGTTTACTGAGATACTTCTTAAGAATAGAAGTAGATCAAAATGAAAATAGGATTTTGATCTCACAAGCAAAATATGTTAATGAAGTGTTAGAAAGATTTAACATGCAAGACAGCAACGCAGCGATCACTGCCAGAGTGATGGGATTAAAACTCAGCAAAGAGGACAACAGCAAGGATTTTGATCCTAGTTTGTACAAGAGCATACTTGGCATCCTTATGTATTTGATTGCAACTAGGCCAGATATAATGTTTTTTGTTAGTTTAATTTCTAGATTCATAGAGTGGCCAAAAGAAGCACATTGGCAGGTAGCAAAAAGGATTCTGAGATATGTTAAAGGTACTAAAAGGTTTGACATTTTATATACTGCTTCAAAATGTTCAAATTTAATTGGATACACTGATAGTGATTGGGCTGGAAGTGTAGATGATCGGAAAAGCACATCCGGTTATGTTTTTCACATGGGTTCAGAAGCTATTTCATGGGCTTCTAAGAAACAGCCTATTGTAGCGTTGTTTACAGTAGAGGCTGAATATGTGGCAGCTACAGCAGCAACATGTCAAGCAGTTTGGATGAGAAGAATGTTAAGGAGCTTAGGCCAAGAGCAGGCAAAAGGAATGATGATTTTTTGTGACAATAGCTCAGCTATTGCATTATCCAAGAATTATGTGTTTCATAAGAAAACGAAACACATGACACAAGGTTTCATTACATCAGAGAATTGGTAAACAATGGAGAAATTGTTTTACAACATTGTAGGATTCAGGAGCAGGTTCTAGACATTCTAACCAAGCCATTGGACCAGAAAAGTTTTGAATTTTTGAGGAAATGTCTGGGTATGACTGAATGCCCAGTAGTTGAAATTAAAGGGGAGTGTTGAAAATATAATTTCAACTTGTCGTACTGCATTTAATGCGCAAAACCACCAGACCTTATCAGACCGCTTTTCCGAAAAAGTGGTTTTCCTCCAAACGCACCCGATGCAATCATTTTTTGACGCGTTTCGTCTATATGTTTTGCAAAACAGCTTTTCGTTGGGACGTAAAGTTCAGTAAAAAAGGTCCGCCCAATATTGATTGCAACCGTCTGCCATCCCATTAATCCAAAGCTACATTCAAGCCTACAGGGAATGACATTGCGTGAAGTTTTTGGTTGACCACCGGTATTAGTAAAAAGTTTAATTTTAATGTTTTTATTTCTTATAGAGGTATGGGCATAGTAAACGTATGTAAGTTTTTTATTATTGTATATGATGGGTAATGTAATGTGAGGGAAGGGTGGAGTAAAACACACAGTAGTGTGAAAAAGAGCAACGACTGTATGTAATTTTTTTTGGAATATGAAATTGCCATACGCATCAGTGGAGAGGTAATTTTTTTTTGTTTCTTGTTGAGAAAAATTTGCAGGACAAGTGAATGTAATATTTTGTTGAAAGGAATATGAAAAATGCAGCAGCATGAAAATAGTTTTTGTTGAAAAAACGAAATGTAATGGGCAACAGTATGTGTAAAAGAAATTCTTCTTTACAGCAGTAAATGTAAGATTTTGTTTTTACACAGCCGTGAATGTAAAAAAAAAATTACACACAGTAGTGTAAAATTTCAAAAAGAGACAGAGTAACTTTTTTTTTAAGTTCTTGGTGAATCCCTTTGAGAGAAAGAGGATGAATTTGTATCAGGCATTTTACTTTAATGAATACAAAGCTTTTGTGGGTGTGTTCAATACTATGTTCTCATAAAATAATTTGTTTATAGCTTTCTTGTGTTAAGATCGTGGATGAAAACAGAGCATTGTTTACCGTTCAATGATTTTGTTTTGGAATTTACCAGAAAATTTCCACCAATATTTTGATTGGGATTCATCGAAAGATGAAGCTGTGGTTTTTAAATTGGGTAAAAGATTAGCACGTTTTTATTAAGAATATTTTTTTTGGGTTATATATACGTTTTTAAGATTATATTTTAAAAAAAAAAACTGATTATGTTTCTCATAACTAAAATTATATAACAAGAATCTCTAATGCTACTTGCGGATAAAGTGCACGGAAAGTTGACAAGGGAGGAGCTATCTCTGAAAACCAATATAACAAGAATCTCTAATACTGCTTGCGGATAAAGTGCAAGGTAAGCTGACAATGGAGGAGCTATGAAGTAAAGTTTCCGAAAACCAAACGAGGAGATATGGAGAAGATTTTTTTTTTTTTAAATGAAAATAAATATTTTTATATCATATCATGTTAAATAATTTATAGTTTCTTTCAACTTCAATTTATTTATTTTATTATTTTTATTTATTTACCTAATCTATTTAATTAAATTTTAAATTTGAAAATAAATTTAATATTTTTTATTAATTTAATATGTTTATTTAATGGAAAAATTTTCTTTGTTAAATTATTTTTTCTAATTAATTTAATTAATTTTTTATTTTTTTTATTATTTAATTTATTAAATAATAATTTTTTTTGCAAATGTTTTATAACTTTAATTTATTTTGAATTTTGAAATAATGATATTGAATTTTTTAAATATATAATAATACTAAAAATATATATATTTTAGGGTTTATATCTTTTAAGTTTATAATATTAATATTTTCTCAACATGCATATTAATCATGGTCAATTATCTTCTACCATGGTCATTCATAGTCAACCATGGTCCAACGTCATATTGTGACTAAACTTTTCCTAATATGAAAATCAACCATGGTCCATTGTTCAATTGTGATAAAGATTTTCTGTATATGAAAATCAATGATGCTCATGCATGCCCAACCATGATTGAACATTGCATTGTGACTAAGATTGTGTCAATATGAAAATTTGATCAACCATGTTTATTTTAAGATTTAAAATATTTATCTTAGGGTATACCTTGGGTTTATAATATTAATCTCTTGGGTTCAATATTTTTCCCTTGGGTTTATAATCCCTTGTGTTCAAATTATTTCCTTGGGTTTATAATCCCTTGGATTTTTAGCATTAATCCTTTGGGTTTGTAATATCAATCCCTTCTCTTTATTAATCTTAGGGCTTGTTTCCCTGGGGTATGCTATTACTCATAGGATTTATAATATTAACCCTTGGGTTTAATCTAAATCCCTTGGGTTTATCATCATGATCAACCTTTCTCTAATATGGCATTGTTACAATGATTTTCTCAATATGAAGACCAAACCTAGTCCAACATTGCATTGTCAACCATTGCCTTAATATGAAAATGAACCATTGTTAACCATGTTTATTTTACAGTTTAAAAAAATTATCTTAAGGTTTATATACCTTGGTCCAATGTCACATTGAGACAAATATTGTCTCAATATGAAAGTCAAGAATGGTCAACGATGGTCCAACATCACATTGTGACAAATATTATTTCAATATGAAAATGAACCATACTAAATCCATTTATATACCTAGAGTTTATAATATTAATCCCTTGATTTTATAATATCAACCCATTGAATTTATTAATATAAGAATCCATAGTAATAAAGTAAAATTTATAATTTTAATCAGGTTTAATATAAAACCCTTGAATTTATAATCATGTCAGACCTTAATCCAATGTCACATTGTGAAAACAAATTTTTCAATATAAAAATCAACCATCTCCCGTCTGTTATATACCTATTGGAAGAAGGTTTCACACCATTCCTAACCATTCCTATTGTAAGAAGGTTTCACACCATGTGATTCCGTTCAAAATCGATACGTCAACCAGACTTACGATTCGCTGATAATCAGCAACATGGATCGGAACCGGAATGCTCATTTACTTTGGATATCGTTACTCGCAACACTCATATACTTGCTTTGAACTCCACACCAATATTCTTTATAACGTTTGAAAGCCATCAATTTCCGTCTCCATTGCGGCTCCCCGGCTTGGAGAACAACCCAGCTTGCGTTTATTGCTATTTTTCGCCTGGAGGTGATCAGCGCCGTTGCTGTGATGGGATTTGATGATATTGACGTTTATTGCTTGAAAATTATGATGAGTTATCTGCATGTGACCGACCCCAGAGCTATTACTGGATGTGGAGAGCTGCTGTTCTGCCACCATGGAGTTTACGCCTTCGGCTTTGTTCGATGATGCAGAGCATTATATTTTATCAGTCGTCGGGATACTCGGGTTCAGCCTGTAATATGACAACTTCTTGTTGGCAGCACTCTTTGAGGACCAGCCACTTCTGGGGCTTAGGATCTCTTGAACACACCCCAATGGATCTTTCTCCATATGATCGTTAGAAGTTTGCAAGCTAGATTCATCGTCGGCAAGGGAATTGAGGCTGGTACCAACGACTGAAAGACTTTGGGGGGCCGATAAACAGGTTATTCTTCTTGAGAACCTGGCGTTGGTATGGCCAGCAACGAGCAGGAAGGAGATCATTCTCAGGAGCGTGCTTATACTGCTCTTCATCATAACTCTCAGAGGTACACGGATAGCAGATGAACGTATGATATCAGATGAGTTTTGACGGATTTGCGGGAGAAGAAGATGTCAGGAAGTAAGAGAAAACGGCAACACAGAGAGTTGGAAGACTTGGGTGCGAAAACATCTGAAATAATGCGAATATTTTATAGACAGGGATATTGTGGGAGGGAACTCCCTCGCCGCCTTCTCTGACGTGCGTGAGTATTCACGGTCATCGCGCTCGAGCTGCGGGCGTCACGGCGTGCGCTAAAGAGTTAGCGTTCACTGAATCCTACAGCAAAACAGATTACTTTTGAGAAGGATCAAATAAAACAATAATAACTACTTTAGTTCAAAAGTTGAACGCAAGCCACGACAGCCATCTACCAAAACATATGTGACATTCTAATTGCATGTCAGAACCGTTGGGAGAATCTCTTTGTGCTCCAAGAGCATTTTATAAAAGGATAGAAAATGATTATTTTCCACGCAAATGAACAATAATATAAAATAATTATTTTCTATGTAAATAAATGTAATATTTAAAAACACGTGTGAATATTATACATAATTATATCAGAAGGGATTATTATAATTATCAGTAATACAATTTTATCTTTATAAATGTCATGTATGCATATATTGATAATTTATGGAAATTAAAAGTGGCATAGGTGATTTCTTTTTTAGTGGTTGAAATAGGAATAGCAATTCCAAATTGAATTAGTTATTGTGATTCATCTTTTTGTTATTGAATGTGCAAACAATCATCTTGTGTCGCTTTATGGTTTTCTGTTGCACGGTGAAGATGGTTTTTAGAATATAAATGGAGCTTAATTTACTTCATTCTATAATTATAATAATTTAATTGATTTCAAGTATGAGATTTTCTTTTTAAAATATATTATCTGCCCATTGTTTCTTATAATTGTAAAATGCAAACTTAAGTCAGGAATACAAGAACAACATAACCTGAATGAATGTCATATGAACGTTTTTGACGGCCTATTTTGCTCGTCAAAAAATCCATGAATTTCATACTACGTCGCAACGTTTGTCGTACAGATACATTAACAATATCGTCTAATGTAATTGGACGAGCCTCATATATATATCAACCCATGTGTCCTTAATACTCAAGATTTTATTTGTAGCTTATGTAAATTATTTTGTTTCCGGTCGAATTTTGAATCTGTCAATTCTCTCCTATTATCCCAGACACCATCCTCATATATATAAAAGTTCAGGCTAATCAAAATGGGTGTTAATTCATATCTCTGCTAAAAAACAATGAGAATCAGAAATATAGGATATTTACGGATTGCTCTTTCGCTTCTAGAAATCACAAAGCTTCCCTCACTAATCCATGTTTTCAGATTGTACATCAACCACTTCAAATTTACATTTACACCAGCTTGAAACCGAAGTTGCCCTTGTAGATTAAAAAAATGAATTAATGTACGAATAAAAAATGGGGTATGTGGGCAAGAACTTCGTTGTTCTACCATTTCACATCTGGAATCGTCTGCTACACCTATTGTAAGAAGGTTTCACACCATATAATTCTTATCAAAATCGTTATGTCAACTAGGCTTGCGATTCGCTCATAATGAGCAACCTGGATCGAAACTCGAATGTTCATTTTCTGAAATATTCTTCGATACCTGGGATTGGAATTGCAATGAACGAATTCGTTATATGACACGGTAGATCGTGAGTCGCAAGACTCGTATATTTGCTTCAAACTCTGCACTAATATTTTTTATGATGTTCAATATCATCAATTGCCGCTTCCACTGCCGGCTCCCGGGCTTGGAGTAGAACCCAGTTTGCGGTTGCTGCTTTTTTCCGGCTGGAGGTGATCATCTCCGTTGCTGTGACGGGATTTGATGATGTTGACTTTTCTTGCATGAAAATTATGATGGATTACCTGCATGTGACCGACCCCAGGGCTATTACTGGATGTGGAGAGCCGCTGTTCCGTCACCATGGAATTTACGCCTTCCTCTTTTTTCGATGATGCACAGGATTCTGTTTTATCAGTCGTTTGGATAGTGGGGTTGAGCCTGATAGATAACGACTTCTTGTTGGCAGCACTCTTTGAGGACCAGCCCCTTCCGGGTTTTTGGATCTCTTGAAGATATCCCAACGGATCTTTCTTCATATGACCGTTGGCAGTTTGAATTGAGAATAATTAATAGTATTTTATTATTAATGGAGAAAATGGTTACATTGTTGTAACTTTCTCCCTAATTTAGGATTAGTTCCTATAGTTATGGGGTTTGGGTACAACTTCCTATTTCCTAGTATTGTATTTAATGGTGTAATCTTTTGATTGAAGTGTAATAGAGTGAACGAGAGACATCTCTCAAGTTTTGTGAGTGTAGTCTCCAGTGCAGGCCACACCTGAGAGCTACATCTCTTTCTTTTCAATTCAGTGCATATTTTATCTTGGTATCAGAGCTCAGATTGAGTGAGCCTGATCTTTGTCACCTGTGAGGCTGAAGTGCCTGTAGAAGCTAGCTTGCCTGTGTGGCTGTGTGTGTACACGAGAGCTCTGTGCTCGATTGAGCAGGTGGACTACAGAACACCTGGCTCGGACTCGGATTTTTTTTTTTTTTTTCTGAGCAGAAAGGCCGATTGGCGCGGGTTTTGCGCTGACAGTCGCGCCAGAAGACCGATTAGCGCGGGATTTCAGGGAGAAATCGTGCTAGAGCGCGGAAATTCAGGGAGGAATCGCGCTAGAGCGCGGATTTTGAGGGAGAAATCGCGCCATTGTGCCAGAAAGCCCGATTAGCGCGGATTTTGCCGGGAAAAACGCGCCAATTTTTCTACTCTAAGCAATTTTTAATTAGCACGGATTTTTCGCTCGGGATAGCGCCAAGGAGATCCCTGAACAGCGTGAACTTCGTTTGGCGATTTGCAAATGGAGCAGATCGGCGGAGGTGCAGATCAGTCCGGGAGAGACAGATCGGGAAAGCGCCAGAAGAGATCTGCGGGAAACCTCGACTTCGTGTTGGCGATCTGCAAGGAGAGCAGGATCGGCGAAGTGGCAGATCAATCCGGGAGAGGTGGATCGAATCAACTGTGATCAGATCGGTGATTCGGCTGTGTTGGAAACGCCGAAGTTGCTCATTGGAGCGGAAGTGCCAGACAGATCTGACAGGTATTTTTGTTGTTAAATAGATTCAAAATGAGTAACACAATGGAGTCTTACCTTAACGAGTCTGGTAAACTCAACGGATCGAACTTCACAAACTGGAAGTTCAAGATGCAGACTCTGCTTGAAGGTGCGAATGCTTGAGCTATAGTGACAGGCGACGAGCAGAAACCGGCAGCAGCCCAACAGAAGGAAGACTGGGAAAAACGAGAAAACAAAGCCAAAGTCCTGCTGAAGATGTCTGTGAAAGACAATGTCATTGCACACATCAGAGATTGTAAATCGTCCGCTGAAATCTGGACGAAAATCAAAAATCTCTATGAGACCCATAATACAAACAGAGTTTTGGCTCTGAAAAGCAAGCTATTCTCGATGAGGATGGATGAAAGGGAGTCTACTACTGCATTTGTAGCGCGAATTAAGGATGTTAAAGACGGATTGGGGGCCATTGGAGTGGCAGTGGCTGATGAAGATCTTGTTGCAATTACGATGAATGGGATGCGTGATGATTTTCAAACCTTCATCACTGGAGTCTCGGCAAGGGAGAAAGCACCCTCGTTCGATGATTTCACTGCGATCTTGCAGCAAGAGGAAGATCGAAGGCAGAACCTGAATCTGAACCCCCAAAGTGACGATCTCGCGCTGGTGGCAAAACGAAGAGTATCCAAAGGAAGGCAGTCACAGCAGCAATCAAAGCAAAGAGGAGGAACATCACAGAAGAATCCGCACTCTCAGAAAGGTATGCTTGCAAATCATTATGAAAAGAAATGTTTTTATTGTGGGAAAATGGGTCATATACAGAGAGATTGTTATCATAAGCAGTAGGCTGATGAGGCAAGGAGGAGACAGGTAAATCCAAAACATAGAGGATATTTTGTAGAAGAAGAAGAAGACTTCAGTCATGAATTTCGACTGTTTACAGTCGACTGTGCCCTAACAGCATCAAACGAAGATGACATCTGGTATGTCGATTCCGGAGCATCATCACACATGACAGGTAATAAAGAATGTTTTGACAGTCTTGAAGAAGTTATAAATGGATCAAAAATATATCTAGGGGATGATAATGGATATCAAATTAAAGGTCATGGGGTGATTTCAGTTAAGTTTCCTAATGGAAAAATCAGTCACCTTTCAAATGTGTTATATGTACCTGGAATAAAGAAAAACCTGATATCTATATCCATGATGGCTGACTAGGATATGCATGTTGAATTCTTCAAGACTCACTGTGTGATAAAGGATTGCAGGGATGAAACTGTTGCAACAGGCATGCGAGTTGGAAGCCTATACAGGTTGGATGCAAAAGGTATATCGAAGCAAGCCATGGTTGCAGGAGAGTCGACTGCTGAACAACTCTGGCATCAGAGGTTTGGTCATCCGAATCTGCAGGATCTTATGTTGTTACAAAAGAAAGGTATGGTCGAAGGTCTCCCCATCTTTCATAACATTCAGTTGAATTGTGATGGTTGTGCCCTAGGAAAGATGCACAGAGAACAGTTTCCTGTGCATGATAGGAGGAGGCAAACAGAAATCTTAGAGCTAGTGCACACTGATGTATGTGGTCCCATGCAGACAAGGTC